>CAUYRT010089830.1:0-12865 GCA_963574885.1 Lepilemur ruficaudatus
ATGAAAACTTGACTAGGGACCAGAACTCCTGAACTCTTGTTCTAACTGGGCAACGTTTCAGCTTCCTGAATTTATCTTTTCAATTGATCATTGAACTCTTTCTTGATTTTTTAAATGGAATTCAGCAGTAGTCTAGCAATGCTCTTCATATTTGGGTGAATCCAACACTGGAATGCACTGAAAGGTACTCTGGGTGTTCAAAATATTAGAATTTGTGCTTTTATTCATTTTCATGTTTTATCCTCCTCAAAATTTTAAAAATTATATTGTACTCATTAATACACTATATTAATTAATAAAAATGTGAATTACTAATATAAAATGAATTAATACAGTACATGTATATTAGTCATGGTAGAACAAGATTATATGTTTTCCAAATAACCAAATTGAAAATAAAAGATGGTGTGTGCTCAAAATGTTTTCAACTTTAGAAAGTGTGGTCAAATATGTTGGAGACTAGTGATTGGAGGCCAATTATAAACCTAAATGATATAAAATATATGAAATTATTTGACAAATAATAAAGGTACAGATAGGTTTGTGGTGCTGTGTATAGAAAAGACTATGTTAGGAAATGTTCTTTTAATTTATTTTAATTAAAAATTATATAGTGTTACCCTAAAATCTCCTTCAGAGTCCCTTCCCTTTTTACCTCCCTGAAGGGAAGTGCTGTCTGAAAGTTGTTGTGTGTCATTCCTAGAGGGCTTTTATGCATATTCTATATATGTATTTATATATTGCATAGTATTAGTTTATGAATTAATACTTTATTTAAATCTATTATAAATAATATCATACTATAGTTAACCTTTAAAATGTTTTTAAAATTTCATTTTTAATTGACAAATAATAATTGTATCTGTTTATAGGGTAAAATGTGACATTTTGCTATATATTTACAATGTGGAATGATGAAATCAGGCTCAATAACATATTTATCACCTAAAATATTCATAATTTCTTGTTGGTGACAACATTTAAAATCTAAAATATTTAAAATTCTCTCTTAGGAGATTATTTTGAGAGTTAATTTTAAAAATTTAATTCAAAATTATATATTTTCAAATATATGTAACTATTAACTATAGTAACCATGTTGTGCAATAAATCACCAGAACTTATTCAGAGGGAAGTTTTTACACTTTTCTCATGTACCACCCCCACCCCCCGCCTCTGGTAACTACCATTCTACTCTCTACTTCTATGGGTTGGACTTTTTTAGATTCCACATATAAGTGAAATCATGTGGTATTTGTCTCTCTGGGCCTGGCTTATTTAACTTAAGGTAATGGCCTGTAGGTTCATCTAATTATTGCAAATAACAGACTTTCCTGTTTATTTGAGGCTAAATAGTATTCCCGTATATGTATATATCACTATTTTATTTTATTTTATCATTTTATTTTATTTTTTATTCATTTTTGAGACAGAGTCTCTGTTGCCCAGGCTGGAGTACAGAGGTGTGATCATAGCTCATGGCAGCCTCAAATTCTCAGGCTCAAGGGATCCTCCTCCCTAAGGCTCCCAAGTAGCTGAGACTACAGCTATATGCCACCACACCCAGCTAACTTTTTGAAAAAATAGATGGAATCTCACTCTGCTGCCCAGGCTGGTCTTAAACTCCTAGCCTCAAGTGATCCTCCCACCTCAGCATTCCAAAGAGCTAGGATTACAGGCATGAGCCACTGTATCCTGCCACATATTTAAAATCCATTTGTCCATTGATGGGTACTTAGATTGAGTCTATATCTTGGCTATTGTGAATAATGCTACAATGAATATGGGATTGCAGACATCTCTTTGGCATACTGATTTCAATTCATGAGGATATATGTAGACATATCTCATTTTCTTGCATTTTGCTTTATTTTGCTTCACAGATATTGCATTTTTTCTTTTTTTTTTTTTTTTTTACAAACTGAAGGTTTGTGGCAATGTTGCGTAGAGCAAGTCTCTTGGCACCATTTTTCCAATAGCATGCTGTCGTTCATGTCTCTGTGTCACATTTTGTTAATTCTCACAAAAACTTTTTCATTATGATTATCTCTGTTATGGTCTATAGTCAGTAGTCATTGATGTTACTACTATTAATATTTTCATTGTTTTGGCGTGCTACATACTGTGCATATGTAAGATGAAAACCTTCATTGATAGGCATGTGTGTTCTGACTGCTCCATTGATCAACTGTTTTCCCATCTCTTTTGCTGTCTTCAGACCTTATTCCCTCAGACACAACAATATTAAAATTAGGTCAACTAATAAACCCTACGATGGCCTCTAAATGTACACGTGAAAGGAAGAGTTGCATGTCTCTCACTTTAAATCAAAAGCTAGTAATGAGTAAGCTTAGTGAGGAAGACATACTCAAATCATGAAAAAAATGCAGACGCTAAACATTTGTAATTATAACTTCATTAAAAACAAGGCTTTATGCTCATTTAAAGACCTCTTCAAGTGAAGAAATCCCTAATCACACACTTAAGGAAACCTACCCTCAAAGGATTGACACTCTGAATAGGAAAATTACTCCCTTAAAGCAGTTAGAGACAGATAAAAAGAATCTCAAAAAATGTGAATTATACTTAAAGAGGCATCTCAGAGAAAATATATTTTGGCAGAGAAAATATAATTTTTCCAGTGATATGGGCAAACTTTCTAGAACATTTGACAGCAGCAATTGATGGAGAGCTTAGGGGCAGCTTGGACAACATTACTGCTACAAGTGAAGATATTGATACACATTGTCATTTATACAATCATGTTCAACATGAATTATATTCATCCTAGTTGAAGAGTATAAAATAACAGATAGCCCATCCATACAGAGTTGATTGAAACACAGGCTACTGACTTTACATATGCAGACAGTCCATATGTGAGGGCTTGGACTGTACACTGCCAAGAATTGAACATGTGAAAACAAACAATCTCAGATCACCACAGGCTGTTCTCATGAAGCCCAACAGCTGCTGTTGTACTTGAGGCTGTAAGTGTGAACGTGAGAAAATCTGATTCTCCAGAATTGGCCACTCTCACTCTCATGCTTGCAAGAAAGACAGTCTCCCTGCACATGTCAGCCCACATATCATGTGACTTCTGCCCCCAGACCTTCCATCAATGGTTTACTTGAATAAGCTATGTCATTGACATGCAGGGAGATTAACTGTGAAAGAACCAGTACAAGATGTTCTTCAAATTTATATCTCCCCTAAAGACTATAAGACAAGCTGGAAAGACTTTAAAGGACTGAGTGAGCTTATGTATAGTGCCTATTACATTACACCTGTGCCCTAGCAAATCCACTTGCAGGCATACACCTCAGAAAACTCTCTCATACACCAGAAAACATTTGTAGGAATGATTATTGTGGCACTGTTTGCTTAAGCAAAAGGCAGAGACACAACTGAAATGACCTTCCAGTGGAGAATGTATTAATTGGTGTAAATGAATGAATCATAACTCTAGCATTTAAACGTGTTGATAATATTCAATTTCTTAAATACATTGGTGGGTATAGTGATTTCAATTTGATTATTCTAATTTATTCTTTGACCAAACATTGGTATTCATATATATCTTTCAAGACGTTAGAAAACCATTAAACTGGAATGAAATGCATCCTCTCTACATATCTGCCCGTTTCCCCATCATGACTAAATATATCCAGTAGTGTGGATTCCATTGCAATCTAAATCTAGAAATTGCTGATTATAACATTTATACCATATTTGGACCTGCTTACTTATTTATATTTTCAGTTCTATAAATTTTCTAAATTAATTTTTCCTATAAAAGTAGCCAATATTTCTCTGCTACTTTCAGCAATTTGGCAAATCTGAGGACCTGACCTAGTTGCTCCCTGAACTCTTTTATTGATATCCTGATATATTCCATTCCAGATTCTGCACTTTTATTGGTTATATTATTATTTATTATATTCTTTATTAATTCTTTAGATTCTGTTTTTAATGCAAGAAGTAATTATGGCTGATGCTAATGCCTTGACTCCTTTGCTTATAGTCTTTTCTTTCAATTATGCTCATCTGTTATATTAGCCTAAGTGGTTTGTTTTTCTTTGTGAAGTTTTAAAATCACAAGCTCATTTTATAGCTACATTAATTAAGACTGAGTGATATTGGTGCAAGAATAGACACACAGATCAATGGAACATAACAGAGAACCCCAAAATATATCCCCACAAATATGTCCAACAGGTTTTTGACAAAGGGTAAATATAAATGAATGGAAGAAAGATAGTCTTTTCAACAAATGATGCTGGAACAATTGGACATCCATAGACATCCAGACTGGCTTCAGCTGGGAAAGCCCTTCAGTAATCAGCCTGTCCAGAGATTCTGGGTAGGCCATCTGGCATGTCCATGGGTGGGCTAGATCCTAGAGTTCTTGGGAAGGATGGCTTAGTGTCTGGGCCAGTTGGTGGACAGGCCTGGTGCCTGGGTCTGTGGGGTTGGGCCTGAAGCCTTGGAGCACAAGAGTGGGCCTGACCTGACATCTGGGTACATAAGGTCTAACCAGGTGCTGGGGCAGGCCTGAAACTTAGGTACATGGAATCTGCGTTGGGGGCTTGGTGTGTGTGGGTGCTGCTTTGGAATCTGGGTTCACTGGGGTGTTCCTGGAGTCTGGGTCTTTGGGGGCCAACCTGGTGTTGGCATCTTCTTGTAAAAACCTTGATCCTTGGTCTAATGGAGCATGAGGCTTCAGGAGCCAGCCTGGGGTGTGGGATGTGTAGTAGTTGTTCAAATTGATGTTTCTGTGAGGGCTTGAGGGTTGGAAAGTCCTATTCCACCACCTTGCTGATGTCACTACTCAGGAGAATCTCTGTAATATCAATCATTCAAAGAAGATTAATGAGAGGAAAGATCTTCCCAGAAGGAACACTGTGAAATCACAGAGAAGCAATGAGGGACACTCAGTGTGAAAAAGGTGGTGATGGGGCAATACACTGGGGAGGCATCTACACATGGGGAAGAATAGGAGGATAGAGTGATGGGGCACTGTGCACACCCCACAAGCACTGTGCCAAATTGTGAGAGAGCTCCCTCCATCAGCACAGGCCTCTGCCTGGACAGACCCAGGACCTGCCTAAAGGCTGTATGGAGTCATTGCACCAGACAACAGGCACAGTGGGGATCGGGAGGCAGCCATTCCCAGCTTTCTGCAGCTGCAGGCATCCTGTGCTCTCAGTTGCACAGTGCCAAATCAGCATGGGACTCAGCTTTGGGGTGGTGGCCTTCATATTGCCCCCACCGGGCAGGTGAGGGAGTAGACAAAGCAGAAGCTCCTTTGAGCCATGTCCTTTGCTGGAAAGCCAAGAACCCCTCCCCTATAGCACACCAGGACCTGAACACAGGAGTTGACTGAGGTGCTGCAGACTCCATCCTGGGAGGCATTGAGCAACTACTTCAGTGGGTCCAGGGTGGGAGGTGGAGCAGAGAGAAATTTGTGGTCCCTTGGCAGCTGGAAACAACCTCAATCCCTGTGACTTGGCATCCTTGGTGTCCTCGAGCCTGCAGAACAGCCTGTCACCTCCTCAGCCCTGAATCCACTTTCCAGATTGGATCAGCCCACAGCCAGCATGGCCCTGCCTCCAGGTCTGAGGCCCTGCTCAGAAGTCCTTTTTCTGACTCCACCTAGTCCTGGCTCTGAGGCTCTGATACAGGAGCTGGAGACTCAACTCTTGTTGTTCCAGAGCTTCTGCCAGGTGTTGGACACTGCCCCTGAGATTCCAGAGGTGCACATGGACCCCACAACCTCACTCCTGCACCTCCGCCACTGCTGCAGGGCCAGCAGAACTGTTCCAAGTTCCAACCCCCCCACTAGGGACAACCAGCCTCGAGCCATCAGTACACTAGAACCTAGTTTGAGCAAACATCTATGGCCTGCAAACCCACAACCACTGCTTGGATAGCCTCACCCACCTGCCACTGTCATGTGTGTGGGGAGACCTTGGGCAGAGCAATTCCCACAGTGCCAGCCTCCATTGAGAGAGTCTTGCTCAATTCCCAACTCAAGCTTCCTACAACTCTCTGGGGAATAACCAAACACGTAGCAGAAAGATTATCCAGCACACACTTTAACAGCTGCAATAATAAGTGAACAAGACAAATCAGAATAGCTGCACTATAAGCTTCTAGTGCATATGCCTCTCCCCTGTCACATCAACATTGTAGGGTAAGAGACAACTGGAATCTAGGGAACTCCCCTTCTTCTAATTAAGTAGGAAAGTTCCCAGCAAAGAACAGGTGCTCTGCAAGCCTATTAGCCTTCAGTTGAGAAAAGAGGTTTCAGATCAGAAGAAATCAGCGAAAAAACCCTGGCAACATCAAAAAATAAAACAGTTCAACACCCCAAAGGGATCACAATGTAGCTGCAGTAGTGAACTTTAACCACAAGGAAACTGTAGAAGTGGAATACAGAATATGGGTGGCAAATATCATGAATGGAATTGAAGAGAAAGTTGAAAACCAACAAAGAGAAGCCAACAAATATTTCAGGAAATTAGTGAAAAATCCACTGAGAGCTAGACAACATAAGAAAGGATAGAATAGAACTTAAAGATATGAAAGAGTCCTTTAGGAACTTCAAAACACAGAAGAAAGCTTCGGCAACAGAATAAACCAATGAAAAGAAAGAGTCTCAGAACCTGAGGACAAGGCTCTTGAGCTAACCACTCATTTAAAGGGGCAGAAAAAAGAACAAAAAAGGTAGAACAGTCACATAGAGAGATAATGGGACTGTGCAAAGCAAACTAACGTAAAAGTATTATAGACATCCCGAGGGAGAAGAAGAAAGCTAAAAGTATGGAAAATCTTTTATAAATAATTTGAGGGAATTATTGAGGAAAACTTCTGTGGTATCACCAGAGATCCAGACATTCAGATACAAGATGGTCATCAAACATGGGGTTAGTTCATGGCAAAAAGGACATCTCCAAGATGCATAGTAGTCAACCTATCCAAAGTAATAATGAAGGAGAAAATTCTACAAGGAGCAAGACATAAGCAGCAACTGACCTATAAGGAGAAAACCATCAGGCTAACTGCAGCCTTCTCAGAAGAAGCATTATAAGCCAGAGCAATCAAACAAGAGAAAGAAATAAGGATATCCAAATTGGGAAAGAGGAGGTCAAATTATCACTTTTCATTGATGATATGATCTTTTATCTAGAAAACTCCAAAGACTCCAACCAAGAGAATCCTGAAAATGATAAATTCAGCAAAGTCTTGGGTTACAAAATTAATGTACACATCAGTAGCATTCGTACATGGTGACAACAGTCAAGTTGAGATTCAAATCAAAGACTAAATAACATTCACAATAGCTACAAGGAAAACATTAATAAAATACCTAGGAATATACTTAACTAAGGAAGGGAAAGATCTTGATAGGGTGAACTATGAAACTCCGAGAAAAGCAATCACAGATGACACAAACAAAAGAGCGTATCATGCTCATGGATCGGTAGAATCAACATTGTTAAAATGTCCATCCTACCTAAAGTGACTTACGGATTCAATGCAATCCCCACCAAAATACAAATGACATATTTCACAGATCTATAAAAAATAATTCTACACTTCTTTTGGAACCAGAAAAGAGCCCAAATAGCCAAAGCAATCCTAAGCAAAAAGAAAAAAGCTAGAGATATAACATTACCAAATTTGAAATGATACTACAAGGCTATAGTAACCAAAACAGCAAGATACTGATACAAAAGTAGACATAGAACAAAGGAACAAAATAGAGAACCCATATATAAAACCATCTCCCTAAAGCCAACTGATCTTTGCAAAGCAGACAACAATGTACAGTGAGGAAAAGAAGCCCTATTCAATAAATCCTATTGGGAAAATTGGATAGCCACATTGGGAAGAATAAAACAGGACCACTGTATCTCACCACTCACAAAACTTAATTCAAGATGGAAAAAAGAATTAAATGTAAGGCATGAAACCATAAGGTTCTAGAAGAAAATGTAGGGAAAACTCTTTTAGATATCAGTCTAGGCTAAGCATTTATGACTGAGACCCCAATGGCAATTACAGCAACAACAACAAAAAAAGAGGGACTTGATTAAATTAAAAAGCTTCTGCACAGCTTAGGAAATAATCATCAGAGCAACTAGACAACCTAGAGAATGGGAAAAAATAGTCACAATCTACACATCTGATAAAGGGATAATACACAGAATCTATATGCAACTGAAACAAATTAGCAAGAAAAAAACAAACAACCCCATTAAAAAGTGAGCAAAATATGGGAACAGAGACTTTTCAAAAGAAGATAGAGAAACAGCCAACAAACATATGAAAAAATGCTCAACATAACTATTTATCAGGGGAATGCTAATTAAACCCACAGTGAGATATCACTTTACCCATGGTAGAATGGTTTTTATGAAAAAGTCCAAAAACAGTAAATGCTGGTGTGGATGCAGAGAGAAAGGAACACTTATGTACTGTTAATGGGACTACAAACTAGTACAATCTCTATGGAAAATAGTATGGAGATTCCTCAAAGAAATAAATGTAGGCCTACCATTTGATCAAGTAATCCCACTACTGGGTATTTACACAAAGGAAAAGAAGTCATTTTATCAAAAAGACACCTGCACTAGAATGTTCACTGTAGCACAATTCATAATTGCAAAGATGTGGAATTAACATAAGTGCTCCATCAATTCATGAGTGGATTAACAAAATGTGGTATATGTATATCATGGAGTACTGCTCAGCCTTAGAAAAGGATGAATTAATGCCTTTTGCAGCAATTCGGATGGAATTGGACACCATAAACCCATCTAACAGGTACAATGAACACTTTCAGGTGATGGGCACAGTTATAGCCCTGACTGAAGCCATGTAAGAAAAACATTTGTAACCTCTTAATATTCTAAAATTCAAAAAAAATAAAAAAGGTTACTTCAAAAAGCAGGGATGCAGCAATGATTAATATTTAATGTAATACTGTTTAAAAGATTTTAGTAAAGTTTGAGGACAAAAACTGGTCATATGTTGAACTGTGGGAAACCACCACAGAATGCAAAAGTTCAGTTTCAATAACCGAGATCTAGTTAAATCCTCAGGACCTAATGACTGTATTCTGGGTTAATAATAATATTATCTGAAGTCCTAGTAAGTCATTAGGTACCATTTTGGATAAATCTTGTAAAAAACCCAGCAAATTACTGACCCCATCTTTTATTTCCCCCCACCCCTCCTTTTTTTGGTAAAGCCAAATGCATTGCTATGATCACATAAAAGTATGTTGCTGAATTAGTAACGGAATGACTCGGAAACAGCCTGTATTTTGGTTGATTAGGTTTTGTGGACAGACAATATACATTCTATGTGATGCGATTGTGTTCATTTGACCACTCCAAGCATCTCTTTCCTTACTGATAAAATGGAAAATATAATCCTGCACATATCATAACGTTTTTCCAAAATCATATTCAATAATGCTGTTAAAAATTCATCTTGTACCTGACACAGTACATTATTCAAAAAGGTAGATATGCTATTATTATTATGATTTCTCTCTTTAAAGTGTATAACAACATAAAGGTGCTTCAATTTTTAACATTGATATAACTATGCTGCCTTTTGGGGAAAAAAGTGCTTCTGAAAATCCACTCTACTATTTATAAGTGCCTTACCTTGTATATATTGTGTTTCTGAGAAGACAGCAGAGAAATTGTGACCACTGTTCACTGAAAAGTCATTTAGAATTGAAAGGAGATGGACAGAAATCTTAGGACTGATTTTCTGCATTGAGTGACTTTAGCCGTTTTTCACCAACCATGGACACTTGTTGTCAAGTAAGAGTCAGAATTCAACCTGGTAAATGATTATATCAGGCTGAGTAACATATCTGTCACCTCCAATATTCATCATTTCTTGGTGGTGATAACATTTAAAATCTAAACATTTAAATTTTCTCTTTTAGGATTTTATTTTGAAAATTAATTTTAAATATTTAACTCAAAGTTGTATATTTTGAAATATTCATCATTATTAACTGTAGTAACCATGCAGTACAATAAATCACCAGAGCCTTCTACTCTTCCTATGGAACTGAAACTTTGTGCCCTTTTGCCATCTACCCGCACCCTTCAGCCTCTGCTAACCAGCATTCTACTCCCTATTTGTCTGAGTTGCATGTTTTTATATTCCACATGCAAGGGAAATCACGTGTTATTTGTCTCCCTGGGCCTGGCTTATTTCACTTACGATAACGTCCTCTAGGTTCATCTAACTGTTGCAAATGACAGAATTTCCTATTTTCCTAAGGCTAAATAGTATCCAATTGTATGTATATATCACTATTTGATTTTAATTTATCATTTTGTTTTATTTTTTATTTATTTTCGAGACAGAGTCTCTGTTGCCCAAGCTGGAGTGCAGTGGTGTGATCATAGCTCACTGCAGCCTCAAACTCTTTGGTTCAAAATATCCTTCTGCCTCAGCCTCCCAAGTAGTCGGGAGTATAGGTATTACTTATTTTGATCCCTTATATCCCAAATCTGTATATGTATTTACAATCTTTCCCTAATAATTACAGCCATTTACATTTACTGTGATAAGCCTATGTTCTTACCATACATATATTGCCATGATCTTGGGTCTGCTGGGTTCTGGGCTCACAGGGTCCATGAACCTGGGTCCATGGGGTCAGTCTGGGGGCTGAGTGTGAGGTGCTGGTCTGGAGGCTTTAACTGTGAGGACTGTCCTGGAGCCTGGGGCTGTGGAGGCTGGTCTGGTGCTGGGCCCTACTGAGATGGGCCTGCTGGAGTAGGCCTGGACACTGGGTTGTCTGGAGCTTTGTGCCACAGAGGCCAGCCTGGCACTGGGTAGGCCTGTAGCCTGTGACCACAGCGGACAACCTGGTGCTGGTATTTGTTGATGATGATGTGGTACTTGGATAGAAGTGGATGCTAGATTCACATGTGTTGGCCTGGCACTGGGTGGGCCTACAGCCTGTACCTGTGGGGGCCAGCTTGGAGACTGGGTCTGCTGGTCCTGTCATGGTGAGTTGGGCCATGGTTGACTGCCTAGAGACTGGGTCTTCAGGTGGCAGTGTGGTGCTGGGGTGGGCTTGAACTTTGGGGCCACAGGGTCTGGTCTGGCACTGGAGCAGTCTCAAGTCTGGGGTCAGTGGCACTGGTTTGATAATAGGACAAGCTTGGAGTCTTAGGCAGGTCCGTAGCCTGTGTCTGTGGAGGCTACCCTGGCACTGAGGTGGGCCTGGAGGTGGGTCCATGGGTACTGGGCTGGTGACTAGAGGTGGGTACTTGGCCAGTCTTTTTATGGGGCAGGCCTAAATCCCATGACTGTGGGGTTGGCTTCATGCAGGGGGCAGCCTGAAGCCTAGGGTCAATGGAGCTGTGTTGACAGTAGGGAAGGCCTGGAGGCTGAGTTTGCATGGGTGGCCTGAAGCCTAGAGCCACAGCAGCTGGCATGGTGCTGGGTTTTACTAGGCTGGGCCTGGTGTTGGGGTCTGAAGCAAACTGTTGCTCACTTTACTTTTCTTCTCCCACACGGATGTTATTTCTCTCAGTATATTGCTGCCTGGGGTTGGGAATGGGGTGATGCAGGTAATATGAAACTATCCTTTCTATCTTCCTTATTACATCTTTTAAAAATACATTCATGCTACACGTAGGTGCTGCAACATCTCTTCTGGCTTCCTTAGCTCTTGTGAAGATATATTTGTGCATAAATAGTTGTTTGAATTGATGTCTCTGTGAGATGAGAGCTGGAAAGTTCCATTCTTCCATCTTGTTGATACAATTCTTATGGAAGAATTTGTTAAACAACATAAGAAAAATAAGAAACTAAATCAAATTCTCAAAGTGATGAATTCATAGAAAACTACATGAAAATTAATAATTTCTATTCATCAGAGATACCATAAAGAGAAATGGCAAACTACCAACAGAAAAAGATATCTAAACTAATTTTATCAACAAGGAATTAGTATTCATAATATAAAAATAATTTCTACATACTAATAAAGTAAACCCAATTTTATTTTATTTTATTTATTTAAAAAACAACTTTATTGGATTGTGGAAAATGGTGGAATAGGAGTGCCCTCCTGGCTCTCTGCTCTCAGAGTCGGAGGTGAAATAGGCAGACCACTGCACGCGAGTTAACTCCACTTCTACAGAACCAGCTCTGCGGATCTACAGAGAAACAGCGTGGGACACAGGACCTCAGTGGAAAACAGAGGTGAATCGGAAAACTTCTCGCGAAGTAGAGAGACTGTCGGGCGCCTTAGAGAGGGAGCCCGGTTTCCGCTCCGGCCGGCCTGCCGGCCAGCATCTATGCCAGAGTGTTTTGATTCCCCGAGGAGAATACCCTTCCCCCACCGTGCCCCACACCCTCCCAAGCAGGGAAGTGGCTGAAGTCTGCTGGCAACAGTGGTGTAGGCAGACGGGCTGTGCGGGAGGAAAAAACTGGAGCGGGAAAAACTTTGAACTCTCCGGTGTACTCCTCTATTTGGGGAGGGCCCTGGCCGAGCAGACACTCCCCACTGCCACAGGAGTGAGTGCAGAGAGTGCCTTTTCCCTGGCCTGGGAAGTCCCTGAGATTTTGTCAGACTCTGGATAGACCTACTGCACCTGATCAGTGGGGGTTTCAGCGAACTGGGACTCTGCTTCTGCAGGCGAGCTGTGGGATGCTGTGCTACATGGGGAATCAGAGCCCAAACGCTGGATGGGGGAAGGGAAGTTTCCCCCTAGCCTGGAAGCATTGCAGGCTGCTCTGACAGTGACCACAGACCCCCTACGGGTCCCAAACCTGTCAGGCAGGTCCTGCATTTGCATTTGAAAGAGGT
>CAUYRT010089832.1:0-54745 GCA_963574885.1 Lepilemur ruficaudatus
GGGTGGGCGTGGGGGGTGTGGGTGGGGGGGGGGGGGGGGCGTGGCGGTGGGGGGTTCGGGGGGGGTGGGGGTCTGGGGGGTGGGGGGCCTGGGGGTGGGGGGCCCGGGGTGGGGCGGGCACCGGGTGGTGGGGGACAGGGAGGTGAGGGGACATGGAGGGAAGGGGACAGGGAGGTGTGGGGACAGGGAGGTAAGGGGCCATGGAGAGGAGGGGACATGGAGGGGAGGGGACAGGGAGGTGTGGGGACAGGGAGGGGAGGGGACAGGGAGGGGAGGGGACAGGGAGGTGTGGGGACAGGGAGGGGAGGGGATGTCAGGTGAGGCCACAGCAGGGGAGGCCCCGAGACGCTGCAGAGACCAGGCTCCGGTCTCTCCTCCTCGCCCTCCCTCTCTTCCCCCCAGCCCCACCCCGACTGTCTCCCTTTCACTGGACTTTCGTAGCACTGCCCAGTTCCCCCTTCGCTCTTCCCTCTCAAAGAGAAAAAGTTTTGTGTCCCTCCCTCCAGCAGCCCCTGCCCTGTCTGCTTCTTGCCATAGACTGTCTCAAACCTTTTCCTTTCGTCCTCCTCTCTGGCCCTTCCTGCTGTTCCTTTTTTCCCCATTTTTTAAAGTTACTGAGAACCTCCCGTGGCCCTGGCCCCCCGCCGGGCCGTGACAATGGCGCGGAGTTCTATAGAAGGCCCGCTGCTGCCTGGGAGCCTCTTCCCTCTGTGGCCAGCAGGAAGGGGCAGGCCCGAGGCTCCGATGACAAAGGTCCCCTTCATGCCCTTTCGCGGGGGGGCGGCTGGGCCGTGCCCCAGCGCGGGCAACCTCCAGAGCCCTGTGAGGCCGCCTTTTGTGGAAAAGGTTTCCCAGAAATGAGTAGCTGAACGGCTCCTGGAAACCGATCCTCCCCCTGCACAGAGAGAGGTCTCAGCCCTGCCTTCCGAGCCCGGGTCCCTCCCTGCACAGGCAGCGTCCCAGGCTGCACATTCCGAGCTCGGGGGCAGCGGGCTTGGCATCGCGGGCCTCTGGGAGGTTAGACTAAGATGAGAACCATCTGTGAGACACCGTTATGTTTAACTCCATCATCTCGTTGAGAGGCACAGACACGCACAGAGACCTGGACTGAAACAGACCTTAAAGCAACACAAAACAGCCAGAGCAAACCCTTAAAACAGCTCAGGGTTTCCGGTTTTCCCGGCCAGGGGGTGAGCTGCCCGGCAGCGCCCTCTGCTCGGACTTGCAGCCTGCGTGCGTGCCAGCTCCAGGGGCGCGGCGTGGGTCTGTGTCCCCGCTCTGCGCCCACAGTCCCGGATGGCAGCACAAACAGGAGAACAGGACAGCTCCTCCCCCGTGAGACTGCTCTCAGCTAGGACGCGAGAACGCAGAAATGCAGAATGAAATGCGGCAGAAAGGCGCGTTTTGTTGCTCGGTGCCCCGTCCGCCCAAACCGAGCCCAGAGCCTCTGCTCCTCGAGGCGGCGACCACGCCGGGAGTACAAAGTCGCCCTCACAGAGAGACGAAGGGAAGGGGAGGAAACAACTTTAAACAAGTTGTTTCTGCGGCTGCTCTTTGTGACGGGGGCGCCTCCGCTGCGCGCTGTCAGCCCGGTGCCATATGCTGCAGGAAGCCAGGGGCCCTTGAAGGAGGAGAGGCTCCTGAATTATTGATCAATGATTAGCAAATGCAATCGAAATCGTAGACTTGATGTTGTGCGGCGATCCATAATTTATGAGTGGACAAAATAGGAGGTAGCAGAGGTAGCGGTAGGTGACTCCAGTCCACATATTGATTACTTAAAACAACAGGAGGCAAGTATACTCTGACAGATGGGACAAAAGCTGACAGCTCGCGGGCCGTCCGTCAGCACAGCCCCGAGCTGGGGGAATACGGCCGGCTGCAGCGGCAAATGCATTTCTATTGTGTCTCTTTGATCATCGTGCTGTTCTACGGGACCAAAGGACACATTTGTGTATAATTTATGTGTTCTCTTACTATGAAAGATTGATGGTGCCCTCTTAGATGCTCCAGTATCTAAATACCCAGGTTGTTTGTACCTGTGGCAGCTGGCACAGCGGTGCCGTGAAGGTGTCCTCGGCCCACAGCGAAGGGCGCCTGGCCCGAGGGCTGCGCCGGCAGCGGGACCCTCGCCCGCTCCAGCCGCCCGCAGGGACAGGCTCACCAGGGGCTCTGCCGGACTCAGACTCGGGGGAAGATGACCTGATTTTAACCCGACAGTCAGCTGCCCTCAGGGCAGGTGTCAGCTGTAGGCGAAATGTACTCTTCTTCCCGAGTTTGAAAGAGGACAATTTAGACAAATTCCCTCCGATCGCCTACGTTTATGAACATCGTGAGCTCAACAGTCTATAATTTTAAGTGCAGATGTAACACAGGCAGTTTGGTCAATTTAGAGCAGTGGTTCCCAAAGGGTGGAGCTATTGTGCCCCCAGGGGGCATCGGACAGTGTCCAGGGACATTCTGCGTTGTTGTCACAACTGGGGTGAGTGCTGCTGCCACTGCTGCCGCCACGCGTCCTGCAATGCGCGGGGCAAACCCCACCAGCTGGGAGCTGCCGGCTCCCAAAGCCAGTGGTGCCGCTTGGGAGACCTCAATGTAGAGAAGGAGCCAGAGAGAGAAGAAGCAAAGCTCTTTCCTTGCTAGGGAGGCCGGCCCCGCTCCCAGCACCGGGAGCACCTGCTCGGGGCCGACTGCGGCTTCCCCAGGACCAGCCGAGCTGAGTGACGGGGTCCCCAAACCTCTGGGGCAAGGTGTCCTTCCCTGCAATGTGGGGAGGACAACCGTGTCCCCTCATACAGAGTGTCCCCTCTTAGGCCTGGCACACGGGATGTGCTGAATGTGGATTAACTTGTCATTAAATTTATTGTGACGATTGCTCCACTAACCACGTGCACACTCCACTTCCTTCGCGGTGAGAGTTCTGTGCAAGGCTCAGCTCTACTTGCTTTGTTTCAAATCAGCCATCTGTCTTTCATGTATTTATCTATCTGTAAATCTGGAGAGAGGAGTTAAAACAGCTCAGGCAACTTTCCCGATTCTGAGCCCCTCTCCCTAAAATGTAGTGAGAATTGAAAATAAGAAGGATGCTTTTAAATGACTCTGTTGTTAAGATCTGTAAGTCCCTGTAAAATACTGCAGAATGGTGTTACAAATGACAACAGGATTGCCACTGTGCCGTTGCAAATCACTGCAAAATACGCAACGGATAGGAAAACATTCTTAGATTAGGGGAAAATACTCAGAGAGGTTTCTGAAATCAGTTTGAAACTCCTGCCCTCTATTGTTTTAAAAATGTAAAACAAACAAAATGAAATTTATTCACAAGAGCCTTCATGGCTTTTCATCATTTGTTTTAGAAGCACAGTTTCTAGCTAACATGGATTTTGGAGTTGTAGTTTACAAAAAAAAATAACAACAAGAACACTTCCTTCATTCCAGTTTTCCTAATTGTTTTATGGTTAGGATCCAGGAAAGCATCAAACAACTACATAGCAGGGGCTCCTGATCCTTCCGGGATTGTTCACTGTTTTGAGAACAGAGATGAGCTGTTGATACACACAGGGCAGTGCCACGCACAGCACCCAGCCCCCAGGTCCTCTGAGGCCCAGATCTGGACCCCGTTACTTAGCGCTCATGTTGCAACATAAGATTGGTCTCGGGATGATGCTGCATGTCTGGCTTCCTCTGCAAAGTTTACTCAGCCAGGCGAGATGCCCGGCTCAGGACGCATGTCCGCCCCCAAACTCACAAAACATAGACAATGAGTTTATCTGCTCAGAAGGACGCTTTTTCTAGTCACTGACAATAGTTTAAGGTCATGTACCCTGAATTTGCAAAGAAAAATTCAGAGCTGCAAAGCTCACTGTGCAGTCTGCTAAGTCCAAACATTTCTTGATGATGTGTTTCCTGCTACACCTCATCGATGCAGGTGCTGTCATTACATCATCTGATTTTATCAGGAGTCTCTGGCCATCGTCCATCCTGGACAGTCCTGCAATGGCTGGCCACAAAACTGTGTGGCAGTTTTAACAAGTGGCTGCAAATCCCTTGATGTCGTCTCTAGACAGGCAGAGCCCACGAGTGCCCCACCTTTTGACCCTGGGTGGGCTTTGCTGCTTCCACCAACAGAATAGGGCAGAAGTGAGGTATGTGACTTCTGAGGCCAAGTCATAAACAGCAACCCAGATTCTAACTTCAGGGGTCCAATTGCAGTCCTCAGCTACCACATCAGGAATCCACCAACCCTGGGGACACCATGCCAGAGGGCTACAGTGGGTGCTGAAGCCAAGAGTCCAAGCTGAGCCAGGCTTCCAGCCATCCCTCCAAACCAGGCAGGTGCGTGTGTCATCCTGAGCCCTCCAGGTCAGCCATCTACCTGCTAAAGATCACCCGGTGGCCTCTGTCCATGCAGCAGGGAACAGAAGAACCACCCAGCTGAGCCCTGCACCATTCCTGGCCCAACAAGTCATGAAATAGGAAATGGTGGGTGTTTTAAGCCACTAAGTTTCGGTCAGTTTGTTACAGAGCACTAGACAACTGGAATGCAGGCTAATCCAAAATTACAATGGGAAGGATTCAGTGGTGAAAAATAGCATAAATATAATTTATCTCAGAGGAGGCATCATTTTATTTTAGTGGCTTTCAGATCCTAGATTACAACGCACAATTAGAAATTGTACATACACGTAACAAAAACAATTGTCAGACGGTAATACTCAGCCTTACTACTGGCAATAAAATTTGATATTTTCTATCTTATTCTGGTTTTACTTTTATTTCATTATTAAAATGCTGGCAGAGGCCATTGCATTGCTTGCATCACCCACTGCGGATCATGACCCTGTAGTTCGAAAAACAGCCTGATATGATTTTGCATTCGAGGAATGCAGTTCTTATCTGCTTTGTTACTTTGTTTGAAACTGAGATGCTTTATTTTTCCAGTACTTGTTTGGCAAATATAATTTCTTTCAAATGCTAGCTTTCGCTCTATTTGCTTCTGGAAATGTTGAAAAATAATGGTGAGGATTTCAAAATACTGTTAAAATATGGCCCTTTCATGTGTCTACAGGGCCCTGTGTCTGGTGGGCAATTGGAAGAGGGTCTACAGCACTTGCAAAAATGCTCCCCGCAGCCGTGGAACTTGCCATGGTTCTCACAAATTGACTCAGGGTTTTCTGACTTCTGTCTCTGCTTGACAGCAAAAATATTGCCTGGTTTGTTTTACAGGTTTTACAGGTAAATTCAATCGAATGCAGTGATTTCCCAGTCAAACCCCAGCTACGTCGTGTCCCCAGGAGTGAAGAGTGGGGCAGTGTGGGGACCATGCCTGGGGTGTCCCTGACCCTGCTGGTCAGCATCCACAGGCATCAGCCTTTTCCACCACAGCCCTCGGTCCTGCCAGGTCCTCCCGAGACACTGGCCATGGCTCCTGGGACCCGCCACACCCAGGAGGACTGGCTGTGGCCCTGCCTGTCTCAGCACGTGAGCTCCCCACTGAGGGCATGGGGGCTCTCCGTGCTCCCTCCCAGGCCCTGCAGGGCTGACCTCAAGGAGCTGGTACAGCCCCTCCTGGGTGCTCCCTGGCACGGGGTCTGGCCCCTGTCCCACTCTGCCTCAGGCTGCAGAGGCAGGTGATGGGCAGGGGGTCCTGTGTCCACCCTGACCACCAACTCTCCTCCAATTCCTGGGACGTCGTCTCCTCGGAGCCCAGACAGTTTGCGATCCTGCTTCCCTGGCCAGGCAGAGTTTCTTCCGAGTCTGCTGCTCCCGGGTGAGCCCTGAGTTCACGGCCCCTCCCCGAAAGCATTCTTCTGTGGGAAAAGCCTGGTTCTTAAACACCAAGGTCTTGTCTTCAAGAGGACTGATTCCGCTCTGCATTTAAAGACAGAACGAAACAAAAGGCACAAACGACCCCGGAATGTAGACACCTGTATCTCCCGCTCCCCACTGCTGGGGCTCCAGTGCGTTCTTCTTTCCCCAGGCATGTGCGCGTGGTGTGTAGTCTGTGTGTCTGTGTGTGTGGTGTGTAGTCTGTGTGTCTGGTTGTGGTGTGTGTGTGTGTGGTGTGTAGTGTGTGCGTGGTGTCTGTGTGTGTGTGTGTGGTGTGTATGTGTGTGGTGTGTGAGTATGTGTGTGTGCAGTCTGTGTGGTGTGTAGTGTGTGTGTGGTGTCTGTGTGTGTGTGTAGTGTGTGTAATGTGTGTGTGTCTGTGTGTGGTGTATGTGGTGCGTAGTCTGTGTGTGTGGTGTCTGTGTGTGGTGTGTGTGTATGTGTGTGTGTCTGTGTGTGGTGTGTGTGTATGTGGTGTGTAGTCTGTGTGGTGCGTAGTGTGTGTGTGGTGCGTAGTGTGTGTGTGGGGTGTGTGTGTGTGTGTGTGTGTGTGCGTGTGTGGCGTGTGTTCACAGAGAAAGGTTCTGAGAGGGGAGGCCAGAGGCCCCGCGGAGAAACATCGGTTCAGGTCTCTGGATTCCATCCGGCCGTCGCCGGATACCGAGATCCATGAAATGCGCCGTGTTCCTCACAGTATTGGGCGTGTGAAGCAAACACAGCAGAAGCGTGTCTGGGGACACGAGAGCACACGCCACGGTAAACTGCGTGCGAGCACACACACAGCACTGACAATGAAACGCTCAGGCAAGTTCGCGGGAACAAGGTTAAGCCACTCACATTGCACGTCCTTCCTGGGTTCCGTGACCATGAGGGGAAGCCGGGACGAGCTGGGCGTGGCTCGTGTATCTGTCCCATGTGGCAAACACTAACTTTCTTCGTCCGACTTCCCCCCACCGCGCTGAGGGGAGGGACACACTGATGCCCCAACAGCCAAGGTGGGCCGCCCTCGGAGCATGGCGTGCCCTCGGCATCCCTGGAAATCGCCCCTGCATCCCTCACTGTCCTGCGCGGAGATGGCCCTGGGCCGTCTTTGGTCCCCACCACATCCCGAGTGCCTGGCACGGAGCCGGCACGTGGGCGGGGCGTGGTGGGAGAGAACCATGCCCGACAGTGGTGCTGTGGCTCCTCGAGCTGCGTCCTGTGATTTCGCCGCGCTGCAGATGGCGAGGCGGCAGGTGCTGCCAGGTGCTGCCAGGTGCTGGGTCCCGCCCCGAGCGCACGGCTTGCTCAGCTCGCGCCCTGCGATGCCAGCGTATTCTGTGACCTCTGCCTTCTAAAGATTGATTCCCGATCTTAAATATGGTGCACTGCTCGTAGAAGGATGTTCCTTTGTGCCGCTGTTTAATGATTCAGAGGGTCTCATTACATGAGCGCGGCCACCCTGCTCCCCGGCTGTTGTGCCATATGCCGCGCCCGCCTGCGGACGGCGGCGAGGGACTCGGGACTCCTGCCCCAGGAGATGGCCGTGGCTGCCGCTGAGGTTTTCTCTTTATGAGACCCTCGCTGCTGCTGCTGCTGACGGACACCGCAGGAATAAGCTAGTGTTTACAGGGGAGAGAACAGGCTCGTCCTATTCTAAAGGGACACCGGCCACACTGCAGCATCAGGACAGGAGCTAGCACGCGCCTTATGCTGGAATCTTGGGAGGACACTTCCCCAGCAGTCTGCGGCGGGAGACAGCACTGAGTCCAGTTATTTTAGGCTGGGCCTCCTTGGTGAATCAGTTGCTAAGCTCCTTAGATGCAATCTTACGTGAACACATTTCACAGTAGACTTGGGCTCTTAGCAAATGACGTCATAGCGAACATTACCAGCAGCCTCCGCTAAGGGCTATGCACGGGGTGACCGTCTTGCTAAGGCCGCTGTGGGGAGCAGGCCCCAGGCACAGGGCTGGAAAATGCCTCCTGGGACCAGCTCTGAGCATGCCGTCCCAGCACCACTGGGCCAGACTCGCAGGGTGTGAAGGGGAAATGGATTGAGAGGTTGGTCCTGGGGAGGGGGCTGGAGAAGATGGGAAAATCCGCAGACAGGAGCGGGGGGCTGCAGCAGCCGCCACAGCCAATCCCCAGATACCGTTAGCAGGCGGGAGACGTCATAGGGGCATATGGGCTTTCCCACCAGATGGAAAAAATCAAGTGCCACAGTTGACCTCTTGCTGGGATACACATCGTGGCTGAGTTTAAGTTAGCAGATCACAGATGCCAGACAATTGACACCGACCCCATGGGGTCTCTGGGCTGGCCTGGGCGGCACCAACTTCTGGGCTCCGGAACTTCCCAGGGACGGCTGCTCTAAGTAGATGTTCTGCTGTGGTGGGGGCAGAGGCCGTGATCCGATGCTGCTCAGTGTCTCAGCAACTCTTCAGTAAGACCAGACACAATCTGGGGTGGGAAGGAGACCGGGGCTGATTCTAATCCTGAGGCACCGAGGTGCAGGAGCTGACTTGACTGACGTGCAGGTCCTGTGCTTGTCCAGGCCTGCGGCTGAGCAGGAACAGGTTTCTAAGGCTGAGACTCACAGAGAGAAGCCCACGGTTATAGCCCATATTGTCCACATTTTTTTGAGACAGGGTCCCCCTGTCTGTCACCCAGGCTGGAGTGCAGCGGCATTATCGTAGTGAACTGCAAGCTCAGACTCCTGGGCTCAAGCCATCCTCCTGCCCCAGCCTCCCGAGTAGCTGGACCTGCAGATGCAGCATCTGTCTGGATAATTTTGCTATTGTTTGTAGAGATGGGGTGTCACTACCTTGTTCAGGCTGGTCTCAAACTCCTGGCCTCAAGGGATCCTCCCCCGCTTGGCCTCCCAGAGTGCTGGGATGCCAGGTGTGAGCCACTTCACCAAGACTGTCTACATTTTCTTTATCAGCTCTGTCAGCAAAGCCTGATGTCCAGGTCTCCACCTGTCCATTCTGTCTTTCCCATTGGCTCCAACTTGGGCGAAGAAAAGAGGATCACACAATTCTCAGCTCCTCAAGATTCAGCAGGGACCTGCCAGGCCAGGGGCTAAACATCACACCCTTCTGCTCGTTTGATCTCAAAAGAATTTCACAGAAGGCCAACTGTTATTATCTTCATGCTATAGACAAGGGGGTTCAGCGGGGGGTAGGTGACCTTCTGAGGTCATACTGCAGTACCTGGCCCAGGTAGGGTATGAGTCCAGAGTGCCAGACCCCAGACACCAGCTCCCGATCACTGTGCCGCACTATGGCCAGGATGGGACGAGGACCACGTGTGAAACCAGCCTTAACGCGGGAAGGCGGGTGGGTGGACGTGTGTGTCCCTGCAGGGGACTCCAGGCTTCTGTGAGTAATGGGAGAGCTTTTGTTCACTTTTAGGGCACACAGGTTTTGATTTTTTTTGTTTCTAGGAAAATATCCCAGCTGGTCCTGTGGTTAGACTGGAGATTTTTGTTCTTTTGTTTTTAATTGACAGATAATAATTGCAGATCTTTATGGGGTGATGTTTCAATACTCGTATCCATTGTGTAATGATCAAATCAGAGTAATCAGCATATCCATCGGCTCAAAGGTTTAGCCTTTCCTCGTGGTGAGAACATTTTAAACCCTTTCTTCTAGTTATTTTGAGCTATAGACTACATTATTGCTAACTCTAGTCAGCCTACTGTGCAAGGAAACACCTGAACTTACTCCTCCTGTCCCACTGCGACTTTGCACCTGGTGACCAACCTTTCTCCATCCTCCCCCCGCCCCGCCCCAGCCTGTGGAGACCATCACTCCACTTTCTGCTTCCACATGTGTGTGAGGTCACACAGCGTTTGTCTTCCTGTGCCTGGCTTATTTCACTGAACATAATACCTCTCAGGTTCAACCATGTTGTCACAAATGACAATTTCCTTTTTTATGGCTGAATAGTATTCCACTGTGTGTATGTCCCACATTCTCTTTTACCCACTCATCTAATAATGGACACTCAGGTTGGTTCCATATCTGGACTCTGGAGAATGGAGCTGCAATGAACATGGGAATGCAGATGTCCCTTTGCAATACTGATTGCAAAGTATTGCAAAGTAGACACCCACTAGTGGGATTGCTGGATCACAGGTAGTTCTATTTTTAATGCCCTGAGGAAATGCCACGGTGTTTTCCATAATAGTTGCGGTGACTTACACCTGTGCTAACAGTGCGCAAAGCTTCCCTTCCCTCCACGTGCTAACCGACACTTATCTTCTGTCTTTTTGGTAATAGCCATTCCAACCGGGGTGAGGTGATATCTCATTACAGTTGTGATCTGCCTTTTCCTGATGATTACTGGTGTTGAGCACTTTTTCATAGATCTGCTGGCCGTTTGTTGTGTCTTCTTTCGAGAAATGTCCATGAAGGGTTCTTGTCTATTTTTCAATCAGGTTATTTGTTTGTTTGCTGTTGAGTTGTTTGGGTGCCTCACCACTAGAGATTTTCAACTCCTGCCATGCATTAGAATCACCAGGTGGTCTCGAAAATTGCCCATGGCCAGGTTCCTTACCAATCTGATTAAAACAGACTCCCGAGAAGGGAGGGGGTAATCTCAGAATGTCAGGGGTTTGTTTTTTAAGAGTCCCAGATAATTTAGTGGGCAGCCACGTACAAGAGCAAATTTACATGAAGTTCCCATCCATCATTGGTTGGGGGAATCTCAGTCACCAGGAGACCAAGCTCAGACAAGTAGAGTTGGTTCTTTTATTCAAGGTGCTTATGCTCCAAAAGTCACTGCCACGCTGAGCTGGAGAATGCCCAGTCACCGCTCCTGGGGGAAATGGGTTTCTCTCGGCCTCTGGTTACGTTTTCAGCACCCAATTGACACATAGGCTTGCTTTACGTGTGTGCCACATGAGGATGCTTCAGTCAGGATGAGTGTGGTCCTGTGAGATTAAAATGCTGTATCTTCCTTGCACCGTGTCTATGTTTAGATACGTTAGACACACAGATACCTACCACTGCGCTACAGCTGCCTGCAGTGTCGGTACAGTAACATGCTGCACAGGTGTGCAGCCCAGGACCCACAGGCTGTGCCAAGAGCCCAGGTGTGCTGCAGGCTATGCCAGCTACGTTTGGGTAAATCCACTCTTGTGATATTCACACAACAAAGAATTTGCCTAATATTCACACAACGGTGAAGTCGCCCGACGACACATCTCTCAGATGTCATCCTGGTTGTTAAGCGACGTGTGACTATGTATGGTTGATCCATTGACACTGAACTCCTGGCCAGGCCCCACAGCTCACGCCTGAAGAAAGCTCAGCTAGCACACGTGTTTTCTCCCTTGCACGGGGCAGCACCTCAGCCTCATGCCAGGGGGCCGTTTTCAGCAGCAAAATCACCAACAAAAAGCAGAAAATGAACAAAAATGTGGCACCCAAGTTGGCTACAGAAGGACAATTATTTACAGGATGACAGCTGAGACAGGAAGGTGCACACGCGCACACACATGCACATGCAGCCTTGGAGGTTGCTCCCATCTCTCCCGGCGGGCGCGGGCGTCGGCTCCCCGGCCGGCGCCGAGCAGCGGACGTGGGAACAAGGCTGTCGCCATCACGCAGGAATTTCCCGTAGAGCCTCCTGGCACAGCTCCAGAGCAGCCGCACATTTTTCCGTCATATTTCGAGAAGTGAAATAAGATTAATTTCGGCATCTTCATACACGGTGTTATCAATTCAAGAGGAAGCCCCTCCGTTCGGTTATCCACTCAGGAATTAATAACGGCTACGGGGCACCAGCCTCCCCCGGCTGTCGGCGGGCTGGGAGTTGGCCGGAAAGAACAGTTAGACCTGCTTCGCCCTCGAGGGCATTTGTACCCCCTTTCTTGCCTCTCCTACTTCTTAATCGTACTCTGTAATCCTAAACATTATTAGAGATAAAAAGGTGAACAAGAAGAAATTCTGTCTTTCGGGACCTGAGATTCTGGTGTGGTCTTTTCAAACCGTATCCTCGGACGTGCCGGGGTTGCTCAGTGTTAGACATTTCTTGAAAAATTGGCTTCGTCGGATTCTTCCCCATATAGACAGAATGTTCTAAATGCCCGTGAACATACTAAAGGCTCTGGTCGGTGGTAAGTACACTTATTTAATTTTGTTAGGCTTTCGCTTGTTGTGATTTTGTGAGTTTGTCGATTTTGGAGGTCGTCCCAGTGAGGTGGCTCCAGAGCCAGGGCTCCTGTGTCAGGGCACCGAAGCCCCGCTCCGTGTAGACGGGAAAGTCAAACCTGCAGACTGTGCTCTAACTAGGGACCTTCCGCTGGCATGATCTGGGTAAGGATATGGCCCCATTTGAACAATCGAATGTTTTCTTCATGTGGCTTCTGCGCTCATAGAGAGACTAGGAACTGCATCAGTTCCAGGGATCCTCGGCTGAAGAGTGCTCAAGCGTCCCTTTGCGTGTGAGCAGGTCTGTGTCGAGCAAACAGCGACACGTCTGCACTGGCGGGAGCCAGGCCCGGCGAGCGGAGGAGAGGAGGAAAGGCTCTCGGCCAGCCCAGGACGCAGCACGGGGACCTGCCCGGCCGGCGCCACGGACGCAGGACTCAGAATCGCATCTCCAAGGCGAGTTCTGTGAACCCACGTGCCTGCACAGCCCTGCATCTCCGCAACTTGTCTTGGGGAGACATCCAGCCCCTCTGACAGCCAGGCACTCAGATGGGACCCACTCTGGGGTCACCGTAGTAAGGCCCCCTTGACGGTTTGCTCAACACTCTTACATGCGAGGTGTTCGGGTAGCCCTGGTCACCTTGTAACGAGAATTCCATCCACAACGACCTTTTCTTCCCAAAATACGGCCATCAGTAGCGTCTCAGCGCAATCACCTCCTGTTTTCATCAGGTGGCTATGGAAGGACAAGCCTTTTTGGAAGATATATTGGACTTTAATAAAATTTGATCAATACATTTAAGTCAAATTGAATTATATGTAAGTGGATAGGCTTGACATATGTTTCAATATCTGCGAGTGATACATTATTCTCCAGTGAGCATAAAATTTAATGAAATATAAATACCCATTAATCCTCATGTTTCAACCAATCAGTCACTGCTGCTCCAGCCTGCTGCGAGCAGAAGCCGGCCCGGAGAGTCATCTGTTTCATCCGCGCAGGAGCCGGGCATGGAAAGACATCAGAGGCTGGGAAGGGAGGAGCCCGCTGGGGAAGCTGCCAGCACCTTGGCAGGGATGCGCCAGCAGCCATGGAGCCGCGCGCAGGCTCCGGTGGAGGGGCTGGCGCCTTTGCAATCACCAGGGCAAGAGGACAAGAGCAGTGCCACAACTCCTTTTCCCCCAGACATATTCTTTCCTTCTTGTTTCATAGTTGGTTTGCTGTCAGACATTGTGCAAAGTGCCGGGCGAGGCCGCCGCTGCGTGGACAGCTACACGGAGCCTTCTCGCCGCACCAGGAGGACTCACCGTCCCCTTGTCCTGCAGACACCACCGGCATGCTCCTTAAAACGCACACAGAAAATAAAAATCACGTAACAGAAGGGGTGAAATGTGGCTTGCTGAATTTCCAATCAAACGTATGTCTGATTTCCTTGAAGCACGTGGCTGTCCCTGTGCTCCCAGGAAGCAGAGAGAAGAAATCGTAGCATCACCTCCTGGGATGGTGGGCACACCGCAGCCACTGTGGAGGCACCTCTGAACCCTGCCTCGCACTCTGAGGATGCTCTGTCCCCAGGCCTGGGCTGGGTCCTAACCCCCAGTGGCCGTGTGTCCTAGGGCCGTATGAAGATTGACAGGTACAGACCGGTTGCAGGACAGTCGTCCTCAGTGAGTGGAGGGAAAATGTATCCCTGAGGGCAGAGGAGCTGAAATAGGTGAGTCCCACATTTATCGCTTCCGGTGACGTGGCCGGCGGGCAGCTCCAGCCACGCAGGAGCTAGCGGCTGCAGAGACGTGCGTTTGGCGGGTACTGGATCCTTCCCTGCTATGTGACAGAGCATTTATCCTGAACGTGTCCTCTTGAGGGACAGCCAGCGGCAGTGTCCTTCCCTTTAGAGTGGGGCCACTGGCCGCCACCTGGCTGGCTTGGTTCACATTGAGACGTGTTTGCTGAGCTCCCACCTCTGTGCCAGGCCAAGCGTGGGAGAGAGGGAGATGTGTGCCGGGCTCTGGGCAGCCAGGGAGGCCGGTGGAGACCCAGCACCCAGCTCGTGACGAGGACCTATCAAATCCAGAGGCACAAAGGCCACCTGTGTGAATGGGCTTCAGGGGCAGGGAGAGTCCTGTGGCCTGGAGGAGAGAAGTGGGGGGCGGGCAGCCCGCACTGGCAGAGGAGGTGGCCTTGGGTCCCCAGAGGAGCAGGAGGGGAAAGAGCCTTCAGAGCACAGGGAGCAGGGGACGTGGAGGGGAACGGGGCTCTCTGAACCCCTGCTGCCCCAAAGGCGAGGGCAGGGTGGAGCAGGTCCAGCTGGGGTTGTGGATGGAAAACCAGCAGCAGGGACTCCCCAGCCCAAGCGTGACGCTGTCCCAAACCGTGTCAAAGCACATATGAGTTTTTCCAAGAACACCTAGCCCCACTACTGCAGCGGGGTGGAGTGGAGGCGCCAGCAGCCACCCCGGAAGGAAGCGCAGAGGCCGCGGTGAGGCTTGCCCGTGCAGCTCTGGGCCCCTGCGCGGCCCCTCCTCACCGGCTGTGGGCAGAGTCTGGGCTCTGGGGGCCACACGGCTGGACTCAGGGAAGGGACCACCCAGGCCCCCGCAGGTGGCACCAGATCTGAGGGGCAAAGACCTGCCCTGTGGAGTGACTGGTGCCGGCTTTTCCAGTGGTTCCCCTGGAGAATTGTCTTTTTAAACACAGGAAAGAAGCACTGGTTCACAAGAAAGATTTGTGAGCTGGAGAGGGAGGTGAGACCCCCAAAGTGAAGGTGGAGTTTTTGTTAATTGGATGGAGATTTATGATGCCACTAATGTATTTATTGGCATTTTTGTTTTTCCATATGCTTAACTCTGAGTTAATTAATTTACATAGCATTGCGCTGAAGAAGGATGCTCTTCTCATTTTTATTTCACAGATGAGAGCCATAAAATTAGCTAAATTCAAATGGCCACATCAGGGGAGGCTCACACATTTCCGCCTGCCGTCTGTAAACACAGCAAGAAGAAACCAAACTAGGTGTGACTGCCCCACCAATCAGAAATCCTTTAGTAAATTTTAGATAGTGATGACTTTTGTATATAGCTTGGAAGCTAAATTATGTGAAGTCACAAATGCCAACTTTCTTTAGAATCTGTTTCCTTGTGTGTAGAATGCATAGGGTCACCTTTCTAGGAGGGGCTTGGGGACCCTCTGCTCTCCAGGGCCTGGCAGGGCTCAGCATCCTCCTTGGGTCAGAAGCTGGGTCACAAGCTCCCAGGTGAAAGGCACATTTTCACCTTGGATTTTAAGACTCTGCGAGGGTTCCCGAGTGTGATGATATACACCAGGAAGAGAATTCAAGTTGCTTGAGGTAAGATTGACATCTGTCCTTGACTTCTTAAAATGCTTTGAAATATGTTAGAAGAATAGACCTTACGTTTACGCTAAGTGTTCTTAACACACACGTAAAACCCACAGAAGAACACAGAGTTTTTGGAGGTGACGGATACGCTCAGAACCTTGATTGTGGCGATGGCATCACAGATGTAGGCGTTTTGTTCGAGCTCATCAAAATGTATCAATTAAATGCGTACAGCTGTTTGCATGTCAATCATACCTCAGTAGAATGTAAAGATAAAAAAGGCGCCCCACCCACACCTGTGAGGATACTCAGCGGAGTACACCGTGGCTTACCCTGCACCTGCTCAGCGGATGTTGGTTGCCAAAGGCCACGATGAGCTCCATCTGGGCAGTTATCATGCCTGGATGCCACCCACCGCTTTCCTGTTCAGGACACGTGTCTTCCAGATGTCCTGTTAAATAACTAGAGGTCCCCCGTGTCCCTTGAGGTGGGAAGATCTTAGGTGAGGGAGGTGCACGTCCGGCCCAACTCACAGGGCCACTTGCGTGTGCCACGTGGGTGAGGCAGACGTCCCTCCAGGTGGGGAGCACTCACGCTGACCCTCGATCTCGCTGTAGAAAGACAAGCTGTGTGTCCCTGAAGGGCGTGGCCTGGCGCGCAGCACCTCGTGTGCCATTTCAGGGCAGGTGGAGATCAGGCCAGGTGCTCCTGTTCTCCCTGCACAAGGATGGACCTATCCTATCAACAATGAACCATGCAAAACCACACACGGCCCTAATTTTTCTTCAACTGTATGAAGTAGGGATGGGCAAGGACCCATGTCCACAGGAATTCCTCCACCAGGAATTGCTTTCTAAGAGCTGCCTGTCCATGGGCTCTCACCCTCCAAGGGCACCTCAAAGAGCGTCTGCAGGTGAGCCCTCTTGTGTGAGGAGAGGCGGGGGCTGGTCAGCGCTGTCCCTGTAGCCAGTGAGGGGGACAGTGACATTTGAGTCCAGGACAGCCGAGTCCCCTCACTCTGTGTCCTCATTCTGGGCCTCACATTGCTGGTCTGAGGCTTCCGTCAACCTCTGTGATAACACGAGGAGCCTACCTCTCTCCTCCAGCATCCTCCTCTCCAAAACGAGTAATCCCTATTCTTCCTCCTCCTCCCAAATGAGACCATAGCGCATAGCAGACAGAGCAGACGTGACCCATCCTCAAAGAGGTGCAGGTTCATCCCTGTGAGCCCCAGTTAGATGCCGTGCAGAGCAACTTAGTGGGGTGCAGACTGTTCCTCAGGCCTCTGGGTCTCATGAAAACACCATGGGTGCAAAAAATACACGAAGACTCCCGACTGACCAGCATGAAGGTGGCTCCCTTAGCTGGGGGACACACGTGCCCCTGCCAGCAGCTGCCCCCTTGCTGTGCCGGCAGCAGGAGGGGGTCAGTACGAGGCCCCCAGACCGTGGGTGTTCTGCCAGCTGCATTCTGTGGTTTCCTTTTCTAGTTGGCACCTTTCAGCAGAACTTGGTGTGGCTTTTAAACTGCTTGGAACCCCAAGAGTGATTTATTAGAGTCAAAAACATAAGAATTAGCTTGGTGTCATTTCACCTTTTCCTAAATCCCCCAGATGGTCCTGGGAAAGGGGCTGATGTGGTGTCGGCAGCTGCAGGAGTTGCCGGTAACTGCGTCTAGAAACACTTGCCGGAGACCTGCACCCGCGGGAAGGAGAACCACGTTCAGGTCCTCCGAGGACGTTGGCGGGAGGGCACGGCTCTATTGGAGCTTTGTGGCAGGCATCACTGCCATTCACAGGAAGGAAGAGAGAGGGACCGACATGCGTATTCTCAAAACCAAGACAGCTTCGTTTCATCTGAAATGTTGAGAGTCCGGGTGGAGACGATCTCGCGCTCCCCACCTCGCACTGGCGGGAACGATGGGGATCCAGGTGCTCAGCCCGCACTGACCACTGGCGTGGCGTCCAGGTGTGGGGTCCACCTGAAGTCTTCAGGGACATTGTGTGTGCAGCCCAGTCCCAGACACCTTGTGAAGCTCAGAGACATCACCCCCTGGACTGCAGCCCAGTGACCAGAAAGGCCCGATGTGGCCAGTGGGGCAGTTGTCCAGCCGTTGAAAATCTCCTCCCTGACTTGCAGGATCCCGACGGGGAGTTCAAAGCTCAACTCTGCACCGTGGCGGACGCTCAGCCCCCGGTGCCGAGAGGGCGGCAGCGGCCACTCGTCTGAGAATGGGCTCTGATCCAGCTGCCTGCGTCCGGTTGTGGTCTCTGAAGCCCACACTCGCCCCCTGCAGGGACCTGGGTCTCGCCACACCAGGCCAAGGCTGCCGGTGTCTCCAACACCAGGGTTTCGCTAGCAGGGGCGCGGGAGGAAATGAGGCCCCTCCTCCCATCGTGCTGCGGCTGTTCCTGGCTGTTCCTGCACGGCACCCAGTAATGGCCTTGGGTGGGCGCAGTGTCCAGCTGCTGAGGTTCCCAGGCGCCCAGAAGCAGCCTCGTCTCACATTGTGAAGACTCCAGCATCAGCCAGGCATCAGCCTCTCTCCCCTGGCCCGATTCCGGTCCTCGGAACATGAGGGCTGGGTGCTGCCTGCCGCTGCTAGTGTTCGCCATCCGGGGCTCCTGGTTATGTTTTCAGTTCTCCAGAATCTGTTTAGTCAATTTCCTATATTAAACATTTTCAGCTCAAAGAGTGAGTGTTATTTCTGATTTCCAGGCTGGGTGTTGGCTGATCACTCTCGAATCCAGAACACCAAAACAGCTAGAATGTGAGAACAAATTACTCTGAGCTACACCACAATGGGTGTCACGAGGTGTGTATACCCACAGATGTGTTAGCCTAAGAGTCCCTGGTGCCTGCTCCGTGCGCAGCGATGCGTTGAGCGTGAGAGAGCTGGACACATCCCGCCCTGCGCAGAGAGACGCCGCGCACCGACGGCCCTCGGGGACAGAGACTGCGCGATTTGGAAAAGAGCGCAGTGAACTCCGAAGCTGTCGAATCGCCGACGAGGCAGCAGCTGGGCTGCAGGTTGAAGCAGGAGGCTCGTGGCCAGCGGAGCAGGGCGGGATCCCGCAGTGGGGGCGGCGGGAGGCCACGTGCTCCCTCGGAAGCGGGGCCCAGCCCCACCCAGGGCCTCGAATCCCTTCCGTAAAAATAACTCCAGCAGGATTACAAGTGGGAATTCAGAAAAATGTAGAGGACCACGCCAATAGTCTTAGAAATGTTTATATCGAGACAAGTAAGACCGGAGAGTCTACTCTCTAGGCAGACGCAGAAGCCACGTACTGCGGACCTCGCCCTTGTCACAGGGCGCCGCCCCGCTCTCTGAACTCAGATCCTGCCGCGTCGTTGTCTACAGCAGGGCGCGGCGTGACTGCAACGTGACCACTGAATTGTCCAGAGCTAGCGAGATTCTGTTCAGTAGCGTCGGAAAGACTGAGAATGCGTAATAGTTTTAGGAATATATGGAGGAGAAACGTGATTTAAACACACACCCAGCAGGTGTTCAAAGGCGGTGCGTTTGTCTGAGAAACAGGATTCAGCGTCGCCCAGCCCTGCCCGGGTGGGGGCGGATCCGCCGCGGCCTCTGCCCTGGGAGTGGTGACGTCGGCGTCCACCCACACGGAGCGCCCTGACGAAATGGGCCCGCTCGAGCCCGCTCGTGCAAGCCAGCCCTCTGCGGTGGCAGTGACGGCAAAGCACGGTGCGGGACGCCCTCGGCGGGCGCAGAGACATCGGACTGCACCGAGGGTTGCAGGGTGTCCGCCCAGGCGTGTTCTCCTGGACCCCAGACCTGGGCCGGTGCCGCGGGTTTGAAGGCTAAGCGACCGCTTCCCTCCGGTTATTCAACCAGGGGCTTTCCCCTTCCGCCGCCTGTCACGCGAGGCCGCCTCCGCCAGCGCTGCCGCTTGAAGACGGGCGTTTCCCTCCGCGCTCGCTCTGTGTGCAGCCCACTCCCCCGGCTCCCAGGCTCTGCGCCGGCGCTGCCCAGCCTCATGACGCCACCGGCGGTCGGTCTTCATGCTGCATCGAGCGCTGTTTCCGTCTTCCTGGATTCCTGCCTGCAGAGACGCGCGGTCTCATCGGGGACTGTCTTCCAATGACCCTCGCAGACGATTGCAGGCCCCTCTCCCGCGCCAGAGGAGCTTCCCAGGAAGCAACCCCGCGAGGTTTTCCTGGAGCTCTCCAGACGGAACGGGCGCCCCGATTCCACAGTCCGGCAGCACGAAAGGACCCCGGGCAAGGCTCTGAGCAAAGGGCAAGCCCTGAATGGAGTCGCCGCACTGTGTCCCCTGCCCGGGTGGACAGGCCCTGACGGCACAGAGCCCTCCGCGGACGCACTGGCCCCAGGACACCCTGGAGCTGTGCATTGTCCGGCACCCTCTGGCCTCATTGCTTCCCAAGACGAAGGTGCCTCAGTGACCTCCAAAGTGCCAGCACCGCGCCGTCTAGAAACCACCCAAGCAGATCTCGTGCGTCTTACGTTGTATAACGACCCCAGGTCGGTGAGGGACACACATGGACCGTGGCTCTGTGGGGTTGTAATACCTCGTTTTTACGGTGCCTGTTCTAGGTTCCAGTTGTGTAGACACAGACCAAGACCACTGTCCTGCAGCGGCCGCATCGTCCTGCGCAGTGACATGCCCTGCCGTACGCAGCCCGGGAACGTAGCCGGTGACCCCATCCGGGTTTGTGCTGTGAGGTTCCCACCGCAGGGACCCGGCCTGGCACTATTCTCAAATGTGCCCCTGTCACTGGCCAATGCAGGGCTGTACTTTGTGGGGGCAGTTAGCGTCATTTCTTCAGTGCCCAGGCTTTGCTCAAAGGGACTTTTACCAAACTTGCAGACACTTCCTTATGGCCTGATAACACGTTTTCAATTAATCCTCTCAAACCCCACTAAATTGGTATTATTCTCCCCTTTTAACAAATAAGAAAACTAACATTTTGAGAAGACAAGTGACTCAGTTGAGGTCAAAAATTAGCAAAGTTGTGATCTGGGATTGCAGCCCAAGCATCTAGCTTCGGAGACCACGCTGCGAACCACGGCACCCCCGCCACCCGCCACCACCACCAGCCTCCCGCCACCCGCCACTTGCCAGCGGATGCTCCGGTGAGCAGATCAGTGAGCGTGTGCTGCGTGACCCCCACTCACCAAGCCCCGGCCGTGCGCTTCCTGCCAGGGGAACGGCTGAAAACATACACGTTAAACGATGACTCAACCTTCAACGAGCTCTTGCGCAGGAAAGACTGGGGGCCTGGGGGTAAAAGCAGAAATACCGGTGTGGAAACCTGGGTGTGTGTTGTTGAAGAAAGGAAGGCAGGAAGGTAAGACAACTCTTTTTTACAAATTATTTTAATTTAAATAAACAAACATATATATATATAATTTTGTTTCCTTTGCTAGTATTAGTTTGTGCTCGGAAGGACTACAGCAGGCGGAAGGATGCCGGTTTCCTACCTAGAGGAACAGGCAGAGCCAAGGCTGGGCAAGACTCTCCCAGAGAAGCTGAAAATGGCTAAACATTCGTAAGCAGAGACAGCGTCTTTTTTTTTTTTTTAACTTTCAGTGAGAATTTTTGGCCTGAGCAGCCAGTTGAGTTGTCAGAGTTGACACGTAGAGCCAGAGGCTGGGGACAGACGAGGATCTTGGCTTCGGGCACATGAAGCCTGAGGTTCCTGTGAGACACCCGACAGTGATTCAGGGCTGACACTTGGCTACAGCAGCTCAGAGTCCCTGCAGACTTCTAGGCTGAGAGACGGACTCTGGAGTTGTCAGCAAACAGGTGGGACTGTAAGTCAGGAGCGAGATCACCAAGGGGTGACATAGGTGGTGAGAGAGGAAGTCCCAGCAGTGCGTCCTGGGCCTCCCGTGTTACGAGGTCGGAGAGCGAAGCCGCTTCTGCAAAGGAGGCCGGATGGGCGGGCGGCGGGTCTGCAGGGGCCCTGGAGGGTGGGGTCCTTCCGTCCTCACCTGCCAGTGCTCACTGTGCGGGATGCTGTCGATGTCACCTGCTGCCTGGGTGTCACTTCTGCCCCCTGTAGGAGAGCATTCCAGGGGCGCTGGGGAGGCATCCTGGCTCCAGGGGGACCACAGGGAGTAGAAAGGGAAAGACAGGAACAGGCAGCGCCCTCACAGGGAGAATCGTTTCAAGTCAGTTTACAAAGACCATGTGAGTCTCATTTTTACTGGGACCTAAATACACAGACAGAATCGCAAAAACAGACAGAATTCTTTTTCAATACTCATATTTCAGGTGGCAAGATTGATATTGTTATGTTATTGTTATTCCGAGGTTGTAGGACAAAGCAAACGAGAATTTACATTGGTGTCGCACAAACAGTGATTTTCAGCGTGGAAGGAAGGAAAACACATGCGACACTAAGGAGGTGGAAACACTGTAGCTACGTCTGAACTGGAAACATGAGCGTGGACTTGCCATGATGCTCTTTTCAAAATCTACATAACGTCCCAGCTCGGGGAAGGTAGCAGGGAGGTCACTGGCACCTGGATTGTGGTGTCTGAGAACCACCTGGAGGGCCGGCTCCACACGGGCAGGGGGGACTGCCCTGTTTTAAGGGAGTGACAGCCAAAGAGACAGGCCAGCACAGGTGGGTGCAGGGGGCCAGTCTCTGCCGAGGCTCGATCTTCTCGGGGTGCAGTAACTTCTCAACTGCAATAACTCTCTGCATAGTAAGCACGGCCACCAGCTGAGAGCAGGGAGGGGCCAGTAGGGGTGGCAGGAGAAGGTATGAATAGTTCTCTGCTCCTGGGCTGGGAGAGGAACCAGCGGGGTCAGTAGATGGGGGGTGGACTGTACTGAGGGAACCCAAGCCTGAAGGCACGTGGTCACCATGAAAGGGGGGGAGCCGTTCACGAGACCGTGTCCAGGTTCTGGCATGCAGATGTGGAGTAGCAGGGTCCCCCAGGCTGGCAGCAGGGGACATGCCCGACTCTGTGAGCCTGTGCTGGGGGAGACACATCGTGAACAGCACCAGGGCGTGGCGCTGTGCTCTCGGGCTGGGGCCAGGGGCAGCAGGACATCAGGAAGGTCCCAGTGGGGCAGGGGTCTGGAGCTGAGGGCTGCAGGTGCATGGACAGGGAGGGAAGAGCTGGCTGGTGAGTGGAGGTCACAGGAGCCCCCCTGTTTCTGAGGACCACGGGTGAGTGCTGAGCAGGATGGAGACAGACGTCAGGACAGAGAAGGGTCGTGGGCCCAGGTGCTGACATTCTCCAGCGTCCAGGTAGCGCCAGGCTGGAGAGAAGGGCGGATGGACTTCCTGCGTCAACGTGGGCAAAGGGAAGGATGAAATGTTCTGCCGGCGATGACTCCAGTACCGGAGGTGGGGTGGAGGGGTGGGAACCAGCCAGCCCAGTGGAAACCCTCAGACACGGGGAAGACGGGAGGAATCCAGGACTCGGGAACCCCAGGTGGGCGCTGGTTTCCACCACACTGATCAGAAGCAAAACCACCAGCCACAGGGACATTGGTTTGTGAGGAGAGAGTGGCCGATTGACGATTGTTTCATGGTCAGAGAAAGGCAGAGCGAGTCTCTTGTAAGTCAAGGCTCACGGGCCGCGAGGTCTGTTAGAAGAAGGACACTGACTCGAACGTGCATTTTGACCATGAGTTGGATACTCAGAGCTCGGCGTGCCGCGGTGGGCGCCTCACATGACAAGCACAGGCAAACCCCAGCGTCCGGGGATTGCAGGAGGCGTCTGGCGAGCCAGAGCGGAGGGGCTGCCGTCCAGGTGGCAGCGAAGACAGGGAGCAGGTGACCCGGCATCGCCCACACAGGAGTCCAAGTCCCGGGAAGCGTCCACGGAGGCGTCCGTCAGGAAATGGCCCCAGGTCTATTTCGTCAGACAGAGGTCTGACCCCCCACAGAGGACCTCAAAGAACGGGACCCAAGCAGCCACCCCGGGGCAGCCGGGATGGACTGTGCTTGTGCCGAGCACCAGGTTCTCGCCATGGAGCTGCCCACCAAGCCCAGGAGAAGAGGGGAGCCACAGCTGAACCTCACCGAGCTGTCTCCTGCTGTTAAACATCCCGTGCTGTAACCCGAGTTTGACTTTTATCAAAATAAACTAAAGTATAAGGAGAAAAACTAAGACCTGGTCTCCATTTACAGATCTGCACCGACTCACGCGAGACAGTGATTAATACACAGTAATCTTCTGTCTCCTGGGTAAAGATTATACATTTTTCATGCATTGCTCTTATCCTCGCTCTGATTGAAGACCCGAGTTCATCTACAAATCACAGTTAAAATGCATATCGTTAGAATGTGATTATTGTTGGTTTTGCAATTCGTCTTTGTTCTCCATTTCCGTATTCTTTCATCCCATTTATTAATTTATTATTCAGCAGTCATTTATTAAACCTTTTGAATTTTCCAATCTACCAGGGGAAAAATCACAGAGCTATCTGGTTTCTTTCCTGAAGCTGTGAAGTAGAAGCAAAGTCCTGGGGGGGCACCTGTGAGGTCGCGTCACAGTGACTAAGGACTGTCGGTATCTCAGGTCGACCCACAGGGCGGGATCTGCCAGCATCTCTCCCGAGGGTTCTGCAAGGAGAGTCGCAGCAGAGCAGTCAGGGCCAAGGAAGGTCCATGCTGAAAGCACGAGACCAGGTACGGGTCCCAGCGATCCCAAAGCCACCGCTGAGGCCACGTGGGAAGGTCATCCAGGCCTGGACCGACTGGCCCTGCTGAGTCTCTGTCATGAGGCTTCGGGAGAATGGAGATATTCAACACCTCTATTTTAGTGTGAAGCTGAATGTGTGCTCCCTCTGTGATGCTCCCTGGTACTAGCACCAGTGCAGCCTTCCAACTTACTTTGGGATGCTCTCTGTGCGCAGAGTAGTTATACTGGGTGACCCATGGCATCTGGTACGGACAGTAGCCGGAGTTTTGAATTGGGAAATCCAGATTTTGTATAGGTGAGAGCGCAGAGTTACAAAGAAGAGAGCCCATTCCAACTTGTAAGAGCAAAAACAGGCTTAGCAAATGCTGTCAGCAGCCCCCGGATCTTTAGGACAAGTAAGAACCAGGCTTGGGTGCCAAGAACAGCATAGGTAGAGGCGACACCCAACCACGGGGCAAGATTCTTCTTCTGCAAACGTCCCCACTGCTGCCACCACTGCTGGTCCCACTACCCTCGCAATGGCTGCAGGACGCTGCCCGGGCCGGTCCAGGAGCAGACCTTCCGACCATCTCCTCCCACGCAGCAGACGCCGGCCTGTGCGCCACGGCTCTGGCTGTGAGGAAGTCTGGAAAAGGTTTCCCTCTTTCTCTCTCTCCATCAAATATTGATGTGACAGGATCCATAATGTGCAGAGCTGTCAACATGCTGAAAGAGTGCCTAAGTGATTCTGGAGCAGCCACCAGGAGCCTCCCATCTTTTGTGGTTGGAATTATTTACACTGACCCCTGTTATTCAGGACTGAACATCTGGAAACAAAAAAGACACAATCCTTTTAAATTCTTTCTTATAGTTTTTTCTTTTATTTCACTAGATTCAAGGGGCACAGGTGTTTTTCATACGTGGGTGAATCGTCCAGTGGTGAAGTCAGGGCGTTCAGTGCACCCATCACCTGAGTAGGGCACATTGTACACAGCAGGCGGCTTTTCATCCCTCACCCCACTCCCAGCCTCCCCCTTGTTAGTTTCCAGTGTCCACTGCACAGTGTACGTGACCGTGCGTTCCCATGGCTTAGCCCCACCTACGAGCGAGAACACGCAGCGTTTGTTTTCCCTGCCTTCACGTAGGGCAACGCGCCCAGGTCCATCCAGGTTGCTGCAAAAGACACCATTGCAGTCCGTCTCGCGCCTGAGTCCTCCACGGTGTGTGTGCGCCACACTGTCTTCGTCCACTGGTCAGTCGACGGGCACTTGGGTTGATTCCACATCGTTGCAATTGTGCATTGTGCTGCGGTAAACATACAGGGCAGGTGTCTTTTTGATAAAATGACTCCTGTTCTTTTGGGTTGATACCCAGCAGTGGGATTGCTGGATCGAATGGTGGGTGTACTTTTAGTTCTTTGAGGGATCTCCGAACTGTTTTCCACTGAGGTTGTTAGTTTCTATTCCATCCGACACTGTGTAAGAGTTCCCTTTTCACAGCATCTGTGCCAGCGTCTCCTGTCTTTTGACTTTTTAGTAACGGCCGTTCTGATAAGGGTAAGGTGGTATGTCATCGGGGTCTTACGGTACTTTATGGATTACTTGGGGGAGTCATGCAGAGACTGGGTCTCTCTAAAATTTGCCTGTGAAACAACAGCCACGAAAATGGATGTTAGACATCTGGAGGGAGCATCACGTTATTTGGGCCCTTCACAAATAAAATTTTTAAACTTTTTCCTTAGAAATAGTCAGCCACTGTTATAAGATGTAGGGACCTCAGGACAGATAAGGGTATGGACATACTCCTAGGATGAAATTTTCCTCACCAAACCTAGAAATAACTGTTACCACTCTTGAGAACCTGACATGTAAAGATGTAATTATTTGAAGTTTTTCGGAGTTTGAAAAATATTCAACCCAAACTTACCACCCCATTCTCTCTCCTCCACTTCAGTATCTTGGAAGAGATTTTGCAAACTCTAAAGCTGGCCCAAGACACTCAACCTGGGCTTGGGAAAGCAGTGTGAACCCATGGATGTCTACAGGGCACCCCCAATTCCTGCAAATCAAGACTGTGGTTCGCGGAGGGATTGGAGACAGTGTCTATGCATCCCTGCAGGGCACGGGTCTGCTGTCCAGCCCCTCTCCACGCCAGCCCACGTGCCAACTCTGCAGGGGAAAGGAAGGTCCTGGCAGGGCTCATCTGCAGTGGGGAAAGGTCCTGGCAGCTCTGGGCTGGGTGACGGGCTGCCCCGCACCTGAGACCACCCGAGGAGGCACTTCAGCACGCCAACGCAGACCCAGGGCTTCACAAGCTTGATGTTTTACTGATTAACTTTCCAAAGTTTCCTTATCATTGGATAAAAGGCCCAGAGATTGAGCGGTAGTAATTGAGGGGGAGATGGTGATTGATCCAGAATTGGCTACTTGATAAAGTTTCGCCGACGCTCTTCCAAAATCCAGTATTAATGGAGTTGGGATGTGAGGCAAGATTCATGGGAATCCTAAGTGAGTTATTTTTCTTTAAAGGCACTTGTTTGATCATGGGTTCTTTTTAAACCAGAACAGAGTATTTCAACTGCCTGTATTTTGTTATTCTCCTTAATTCATGGTCTTCTTTATTCCATGAAGAAATTGGGCTTTCTCCAAAGGGCTGAACCGAGAGTAAGAGACCCCTGGCCCCGACGGACGGCGTGTGAATGTTTACGAAAGTGTGTGTCTCTAAACCGCCCTGTCTTCTGCTTCTGTGTAAGTATCTCGAAATAGGTGTTTCTGGATGTGTTTCTAAATAAAATATGTGTAACATCGTTTTTGTACAATAATTTAGGATAATCTCATTGACTCCTGGATTGTCATGAACAAACTGGAATCGATTAGATGATGTAGAAGGAGACGCAGGCTTGCAAGGGCCTGGTCTGAGCCTTTCATGAAATCCTTGCGGATGACGGCCCCGTCGCTGACCTGGCCGACGATTTGCATTATAATAGCGACACTGTAAGTACACATTTTTCTCTGTCACTGTGATATAGAGGATTTAATACCACAGTGAGCGCGACACATCTGAGACTGTGAAAGAGACCTTGAGAATAGAGTCATTTCTGAAGGTTTTATGAATGCCCTGTGATTCTTTTATTTGAATATTGTCAATATACAACCAGAAGTTAACGTGGCAGAATTTTAAGCCTCCTTTTTTCCTCCACCATCTTTCATCTGTAAGTCAGTGGTGGCTGCTCTTGGTGGGGTGCAAGGACAGCTGCAAAGCCAGTCTCCCCACAGTCCCAGCAGCCAGGCTGAGCACAGTGGGGACCACAGAAACTCTTCCACCTGGAAGCGCGGCAGGGAGCACCAGGGCCCGCCCACCTGCGGCCGTGAGATGCCTGCGCCCGCCCTCTCCAACTGACTGCAGGTGACATCGCTGCAGCCAACAGCCCAGCATTTCAGGCAGGCTCAGGTGCCACCCGGCATCACCCAGTGCTATGCACCTCGGTGGCCTTTCAGAACCTAGCTGGTAAGAAGGTTGAAGTTAAGATAGAGTTTTAAAAGTTCGCACAAAATGAGCAGTCTGAATTCCTTTCTTCTAGAAAGCTCCCTGCAGGGTGGTGACAAACCGCCATAGCTTGCGTCACACGAAGAGCAGGTCTTTCTGCACACGCTTTGCCCCAGTGGAACCCGGACACCTGCAGGGGCACTTAGCCACGTTGTTCTCACCTTGATTACATGGAGTTTGGCACCTCAGTTCTCGTGTTATGATCTGGGAAGATCTGGGGCACAGGAACGTTTGGGGGAAGCTGGTTTATCCACCGTTACTGCTGAGCACCCGTCTGTGTGGCTGTAACAAAATGCCACAGATTCGGTAATTCACAGATTTATTTCTCACAGTTCTGAGGCTGAGAAGTCCGAGATCTCAGCACCGGCAGGCTCAGCCCGCCGCGAGGGCGTCGTCTCGTGGTGTCCTCACCTGGCACAAAAGGCGGGAGGGAAAGGGGGTGAGGGCTCCCCCAAGCTCTCCTATAAGGTATTGAGTCCCCTTCCCGAGGGCTCCAGCCTCATGACCTAGTCACCTCCCGCAGGCCCACCTGTTAGTGCCAGCACACTGGAAGTTAAGTTTCAGCATATGCATATGGGGACAGATATCTGGACCATAGGGCAGGTCTAATTTCTTCCATATATACTTTAAATTCATATTAACCAACCATATCAGTGACATGTATACATATAAGGGTTTCCTAATTTTGCTTAACAAACATTTATTAACCACCTACTATATACCAGACATTCTACCAAGTCACTGGAGTACAAAATAAACATGGCAGCAAGCCCAGGACTGTGTTTGCATCCTGGAGCAAGAAAGTGCGGGGCTGACATCTACGCAGTGCTATACGCGGTACTGTACACAGTGCTATACGCAGTACTGTACACAGTGCTATACGCAGTACTACCCATGCCCAGGCTGCCTCTGGCCTGCTTTGGGCGGCCTCTCTCACCTATATCCCATGTGCTGCTGTACCAGTAGGTCTCCCAGGGTTTGCTGCAGGAACAAACAGCCCCCAACGATCAGAGGTTTGACATAGCAAAGGTGCGTTTCCTGTTGATGCACCATCCTTTGTGGGCTGTGGTCTACCCCGGACAGCGCCCTGCACGGGCGGGCCTGGCACTCCTGGCTGAATCCCCTTCCGGCAACTTTCTGTCTATACAGTCTTCCACAATGACAAGGGCAGGGGCACATTAGGCTGGAAAATACAGCAGTGACAATTAAATGTCTCTCCCCAGAAGTGATCCGTGTTCCTTTTGCTCACATTTCACTGGCCTCAGCAATTCACATGACCACGACTCTCTTTAAAGGGGCTGGAGAGGTGCCATCACCCTGTCCACACCTGCGAAGACAACGGAGCCTGCCTAGGGCTCAGGCACAGTGACGCAGCCCCCAGGCGTGACCCACTCCTGTGCTGTCTTACTGGAAATGAGCTGCAGGCAGCGCCCACTGTCAGCGGTGACTGTGCTGAGCTTGAAGCCCAGGCAGCCCCTCCCTGGAGTCGTCCACTCACCCGCCATGCTGGATGGCATGTGGCATCACCTTCAGAACCCATGAAGGTGTCTGAGGTTTTCTGTCCTGGCTTGAGGAGCTTGACGACGGTGCCCTCCGACGTGGGCTGGCCGTGGTCCCTCAGAGGCAGGGAGGGAATTGGAGTAGGTGCTTGAGAGCTGTGTCCAGCACAGGGCAGGGTGCTGTGGATGGGGATGCTGGGGAGTGGGGGGTTTCTGCATGGCCACATCTAGAACTATCCATAGGGAGGCCCTGTTCTGGCCACTGGCCTCTGATAGGCTCTGGAACAGCCACGGAGAATTGAACCAGTGGACACGCGTGGACTCCTCCTTAAAGCGCCTGCTGCACAGCAAGGCAGAGGACGTGGCCCTGACCCAGGGGTGGGCTCACCTTTTCAAAGGGTTTGTTTTGGGCTGCAGGGAACAGATGTCCCCAAGAGGCCAGACATATGTACAAATTATTTTTTCATTAGGTTAGACTTTTTTTTTACCTGATTAATGTAGTTTGACTAGTTTCAATAATTATGTTTCCAATGTTTCCTATATTTGTTACATAGTTTAAAATAATGGTGCCTGAAATTGCTACTTAAAATCTGTTAGCTGTGCCTCTGGCATTGGAGTCATTCCTGCAGACTTTGTTCACTTGAATTGACTTTTATTACAATGTTGCTAAATATGTGTACACAGGAGGCGGGTATAACTAACTGCCTTATGCTTATGTCATCCTTCCCACCCTCAAACTAAAACAGAATTTTAAATTAAACACAAACAAAATTTCAAGTCCTGTGTAACTCAAATTGCAACACAGATTTAACGTGACAGAGGAGACTGTTTCGCCGAAACACAAGTGGAGAAGGACAGGGAGGTCGGGCTAACCCGTAATGCTGAACTAGTCGTCTGCTGCACCTGTAATCACATATTAGACAGTAATTCAACTAACATTCAAATGTCCCTGGAGAGGTAACAGGTTAACTCATTTTCATCAATCAATGTCTCCGCTTTGTAGTTCTGGGAACACCCAGGCCCTCTGGTTCCTCAATTGTTTGATCCTGACTTTGCCTTAAGAAAAAATGTTCCTTAAGCTCTAGATTTACACACTGAGGCACCAACCAATGCATCGTAAACACGGTAGAGCCCACCGGGAAGGCTGACGTGTCACCGAGCAGCTGCAGGCACCTGGCTCTGTCTGGATGTGCCACTTCCTTCCTGTCTGTGCCCACACTTGACTTGGCCATGTGATCAGGAGTGCTGTGGGACACTTGGTCACCTTTAAATTAAAGCCTGTGTCTGTCTGCTAATGCAAAATCACACGCAGTTCTTATGTCACCTAAGAGTGCTGCAAAAAAGAAGTAACACGTCTCAAACAGTACAGCACACATTCATGAGTTTTTGGAAGTGTGAATTCCTCTTTGATCTTCAATAAGCAGAATCAGCTCAGCTGGACAGCATGGGGTCACAGTGCCGTGATGCTGAGACCCACGCTGTGGGCCGGCGGGGAAAGGGAATTTTAAGAAACAAACAAGTGCAGATGCTGTTTGTTTTGAAACTCTGAGCAAGGTCAACAGTGAAGTCTCTGAGATTTATTAAAATGACGTTGGATACTCGTTAAGCTACATCTGATAAATATTTCATATGGAAGAATGAAGATTCAAACTGACTGTGGAAACACATGTCAGCTCCGTGGACTTCCTCTGAATCACGTACTTGGAAAACACAAGACGTCGTTTGGTGCTGTCGGGTATCTTCGGCAATTTAACATTGGAATCGGAACGTCTGTCCATTTTCAAGCTTCTACGTTAGTTCACTTAAAGCACAACTAGAATTTGCAAGTTGAGCAATTAGAAAAGCTGCTACCAGCTACAGCTGCTTATTTTTATAAGTCAGAAGATGCTTGATCCTGGGCAAGCTGAAGAAATTACCATAAAAGTGAGTGATAAGGCAAACAGGAGTCCAGTTAATAACCCTAATTAAAAATTAGTATTAATCAAAACCTCCCAATTTTCTGATTGATTGATTTCTGCTAAATGTTGATATAAACTTGAACATGTCCAATTAACTTATGTGACTCAAATACCACTTTTCTCTCGCTTTTTTAATATCATGGGGCTTTAAGAAAAAATGATTTTAAGAAAGTTATGCTGCAAAAGATAAAGTTTGAAATGTGTTGAAATAATGTCTCTTGAAAAGCAAGGACAGAGGTATGAGAAACGAGGTTTAGCATAAAGAATGGGGTCATTTTAATTAGAGTAAAGGAAATCAACACAGGATATTATGGACAGAGCAAGCTTACAGGCAGAGAACCAAGAACTTCTTAAGACAGCATCCCGGGTAGGACGCTAGGGTCTGAACGTTTGTGTCCTCCCAAAATCCACATGTTGAAATCCTGTCCCCCAACATGACAGCATCAGGATGTGGGGCATTTGGGGCGGTGATTAGGTCGTGGGGGTGAGGCCCTCATGATGAGATTAGCGCCCTTATAAAAGGGACACCAGACAGCTTTCTGCCCCAGCACCACCCAGGGCACAGTGAGAAGATGCTGTCTCTGAACCAGGGAGCTGCCCTCTCCAGACACCGAGTCTGCCGGAACCTCGATCTCAGACTTCCAACCTGCAGAACTGTAAGGCATAAATTTTTGTTTTTTAAAAGGCACCCAGTTTGTGGTATTTTGTTACAATAGCTTTAAAAGGCTAAGACAGTGGTAAGAAAGGAAGAAGCATCAGCATGCAAAATACCTTCTACCCATTTCTCTGAGCACGCTGAGACCCTAACAGAGGTCGCCTGTTAGACCACTCAAGCCTAGACCCGGTTTGGTGATGAGCTATAAACTTGCCTTACGCAGTTCTGAAATTAACAACGCACTGGTGGGAGAATGTGAGCCGGCTGATGCCTCGTGGCAAACTGACTGCATTCTAGGGATGCAGCTGGGTTTAATACTAAGAAGACCATAAAATAAGGCCTCACATTAAACACATCCATAGGCAAAGTATGTAATCAGATGCTAACAGTATATTTCAAAAATAAATATTGTTTGTACCCCCATAATATTTTGAAAAAAAAGATAATCTAACCCAAAATTTCTCTTACTAATCTACAAATTATCAAAAAGACACCTGCGCTCAAATGTTTATTGCAGCGTAATTCACAATAGCAAAGATGTGTAATCAACCCCAGTGTCCATCAATTCATGAGTGGATGAACTCTGGTGTGGTATACTTATACTATTGAATACTACTCAGCCATGAAGAAGGATGAATTAAGCCTTTTGGCGCAATTTGGATGGAGCTGGAGACCATTATCCTAAGTGAAGTATCTAAAGAATGAAAAAACAAACACCACATGCATCACTGTTAAATTAGAACTAACTGATGAGCACGTGTGTGCACAGAGGGAGGTAAAACTCAGTGGAAATCAAGCAGGGGGAAGGGTAGGAGGGGAAGGGATGGGCGAAAACCTAGCCAGGGGTACAAAGAACACTATCTGGGTGATGGGCACACTTATAACCGAGTGAAGTATAACAAAAGCAATCCATGCAACCAAAAACATATGTACTGCCATAATATTTTTAAATAATAAAATCTTTATACAAAAAATAAAACTATAATCTCTTAACAGTTTTTAAAGATCTCCATCTAAAATAGCTAAGGTCAAACATGTTAAAACAAGAGAAATTCATGTTAACTTTAAGAACAAGAAATGATCTCAGTCAGTATCACTTTTGCTGTCATTTCAAGCCAATGCAATAAGGCAAGAAAAATACATGATTTTCGACTAGTGGAGACAGAGAGACAGCTTGTAAGTATTTGCAGAAGATAAAAATGTCTACCTGGAAAAAAGACTTAACCGAAAAACTATTAGAACTAAAACGAGAGGCGGTTTGTTAAGATAAATACATATAAAATTTACATGCTAAATCTATATGTTAGCAAATACATAAAATATGCGGAAGACGACAGAGAATCCGTAAAGATGTGCATACACTTGCAAGTGTGTGTAGGTAGAAAAAAGAAAAAAAATGCAGAGACAAATGTAAGGAAACGAAAACAGCTTTACTAACGCACATAAAAGAAAACTTTAAGTGAAAAGACATAAATAAGCTTAAGAATGGACTCTCAATATTATGAATGTCAAATTTTTGTAAATCAGTCTGTATATCAAGTGCTAGTACAACATAAGTTTTATCTAAATTTGCTGAGAAGATGACAACATTCCTCTAAAACTTACTTGGAAGAATAAACATGTGGCAGATTTTCACTTTGAAAAGCTGAGTGGTAAAGCATCTTTCCAGGGCACCGGAATTAAGGCACGGAGGGTGTGTGGGCGGGTGTGCCGCGGAGCCAGGCACAGGCCAGCCTCGAGTGAGCGCGGGTTGGATCTCATATCAGCTTGCAGAGCGTAGGAAACAACGCACCATTTTAAAAAAATGTTTTGAGCTATTATCTAATCATTTAGAAAAAAATTAATATCAAAACAAATTTTAGATGGTGCATACATGTAAATTCCCAATTTACAAGTGAAAAATGAAATACTCCGGAAGAGTGCTGAGCAGTGGAAATGCAATGTAAGCGTTTAAATATATGCAAGTTTAAATTTTCTAATAGCCAAATATAAAAAGTAAAAGTGAGTAGCTGAAGTTAACTGTAATAATGCATTTTATTTACTCCAACAAATCCAAAATTGTCATTTTAACATGTACGGAATATAAAAGCTATTTTTAAGTTGTTCTACAGTCTTTTGTTTACACTGAGACTTTGCGACTCAGTGTGGCCATCTCACTCTGGAGAAGCCACACTCTAAGTGCTCAGTGGTTGCGTTGTGTCGGACAGCCGAAGGCCAGAAGATGAAAACGGATGAGCCATCGCATGTATAATCGTCTGTAAGAAAAAGTCCTCCTAAGCATCACACCAAAAGCAAAAAGTACAAGGTAAAATATGAATGTATGTGTTCATATTGTATTAAAATCATCTCTATGTAAAAAGTTCTAAAATAAAATATTTATAAGAACAAGAAACACTTTGATTGAAAAATGAGCAAAGATCTCCCAGCAATTCACAAAAGTAAAACACAGTAACTCAACGAGCAAATAAAATGACAAAAAAAAAAAAAAATACATCGAACAAGCCCAAAACTAAAAAAGTCATGCAAATTCAAACCCCGGTCACCTTTTTCAAAAATGAAATTGCTGATACACACTCGAGAAGCCCTGGCGTTAGCCAGGTTTCAGGGCGAGCAGCTCCTGCACCCGGTTCCCCGCTGTCCCGTGGGGGGTGGAGGGGCCGGGGTGGGTCTGTCCACACGGCTGAGGGTTGTGGAGCAGCCGTCCTGCCAGCGTGGGAGGGAGCCCAGGGCCCCTTCCATCTGGCAGACCTTGGACAAAACAGTCTCTCAGACCCCCTGTTGCTTCCTCTGTGAAAGGAGAACAAACATAACCCTCGCACCGCGTGGCTATCGTAAGGATTAAATGAGATGGCGCACGTCTAGAACCCGGAACACAACAGGCAAGAAATAAATGTTACCTCGTAACCAGAGGCTTCTTCCTTTGATAACTAATATACATTGAGAATAGTCACTTGTGAATTAGAATCATTTACCTAATTATTCAGCTCATTAAAATAATCTCATTTTTCTAGCACACTGATCATCCTCTGTAGGTAACATAATTTAATTGGAAAAATAAGTGTGGATTGCATCTTCTTATCTCTCTCTGGGTTCTTTTCAGCCATTATCTGTGAATAAACATGATTTTGGAGAAGCCTTAGACTGTTCAAATTAACCGTCATGAGCTGATGCGTTTACGGAGCCTGCTTTCATCACACCCGATGGCAGGCAGGTGCCCGTGTGTATTTTCGAGTTTACCTGTCAGCTGGAGACCGGTCACAGGTGTCTGACCCTATAGCTGGTCCTCACAGAGGACGTCAACACAGCGGCTTCTCCAGGTCAGCTTACGGTCGGATTTCTACACACACGTGCTGTTTCCGTCCCCATCCTCGGGGCCGTCCCTAGCAGCTGTCCGTGAATGATAACACGCTGGAATATTAAACACGCTCGAATTTCACACAATGTGCAATTAACTATAAAACTTGCAATTTAATTATTATTCTATCTTCACATATTTTTGGAACTGAGAGGCACTTAGAAAATATTTAGTCTAAAAATACCTTTTCAAACAAACATAAGAAGCAAATCTACAGACTCACTGAGTCCCAAATCCAGGGCTCCCCCGACCCGGCAGCGACTCCATGCAGACCTCTCTGTGCAGGACGTCCTGAGCTTAGCAACCTGGGACCTTCACAGGGGAAGGTAAGTGTCACTGTTTCTCTGATACCTTGCGCATTTCTGACGGAAGCGTTTGCCACTGGGGTCTTCAGTGCAAACACAGGCAGAGGCACACTGGTGCGCACGCTCAAACTTGTCCCCACCGGCCAGCAGGACACACCTGACGTTGTCTGGGAAACAAGGATGAGCTTTTAAACCTTCCCGATTACAGAGTTGCTAGACCCTGTCAGGGGCTGGAAACCTAAATGACTACCTTGCAGGTGCCCACGTTTGGTTCAGTCTCCAAATTAACTGCTTCAATAAGGACTTAATCTAGGTTTAATAGGACAGCCAGTGTATGCTAATTAAGGACAAAATGACTCTTGAAAAGGCGCTTATGGAGGGTTTATCAACTACGCAATGAAAGCAGGTCCGTTACATGCTGTGGTCACTGAACTTCCATCGCCAGGTTTTTATTAATCAATTGAGGTTTAATCATCAGGAAAGGCCCATCCTGGTGAATCACGATCACCCACATGGCAGATGTCCCAGCTACCCCGGTCGGCTTCGGGGCTAATTGTTCGTAGCGCGTCACCAGCACTAGGGAGGTTATTCTGCTATAAATCACTGACGTTTTACTATTTGATACTCTTTTTTCCTTATCTCAGCCTTTCTTATGTTAAATGATACCTTTAAAAATGCTTGCACTGTATGTTGGTCTATATATTTCTAATTTATATTGAGAAATTAAAATTAAAACTATTTAAGTAGATTGGTATTTTTATGGTACAGATATTTTTATCCATTGTGCAAAAATCTATGTTGAAAAAATGGTGCATCCTCTAAAACTGTGGTCCCCAACCCTGGGCCGTGCGCCGGTACCGGTCGGTGGCCTGTCAGGAACCGGGCCGCACAGCAGGAGGCGAGTGGTGGGCGGAGCTTCCTCTGCATCCCCGCCTGGGCTCCGCCTCCCCCACGCCCTGCTCTCCCCCTGGAAAATCGTTTTCCATGAAACCCGTCCCTGGTGCCAAAAAGGCTGGGGACTGCTGTTCTAAAATGCATTCAAATCATTAAACTTCTGTGATTCAATAAAAACGGTATTGAGTAAATAAATCAGAATGGGGTTGTCTAGTCTCCTTGGCTGCCAAATATCCTTGCACGGGGCGCTCAAGCAGCAGAAGTTTGTTTTCTCCCAGTTCTGACGGCTGGGGGTCCGAGATCAGGGGCCGGCAGGGTCGGGTTCCGGTGGGGACTCGCCGGTGTCCTCCGTCTTGCTGTGTCCTCGGGGGGGCAGAGAGTGCACAAGCTCTCCGGGGTCCTTTCTTGTAGGGACTCTAATGGCACCACCCTCATGACCTCGTCTAACCCTAATCACCCCAGAAGGCCCCACCCCCAAACCCTTCCCACGGCGGGTTACGGCTCCAGCCCGTGAATTTTGGGGGAGCATGATCCCGTCCCTGTTCATAGTGGTTAATAGAATAAAAGTGTGTTTCTGATGGAAAATAAGGGACCACGAAAAACTGTAGCTGCGGCACGACAATTTTCCCATCCTGACCGGGTTCCCCTGCCACAGTTCCGCAGAATAAACAGGGAGAGCACGCCCCTTCTCCCCAGTTCTGGGAGTATCTGACACACTGGACCCGGCTCTGAATCTATACCACTATGTTAAGTAACAGCAGATGTTACCTATTTACGGAACAGCCACCCCAGTCCTCTGGCTGCGTGCAGCAGGAGAAATCTCCACCAGCCGTGGCTCTGCTCTGCGCTCGCTCCGGCCGACACCCTCGGGCTGCAGGAGCACGGCCGTACGGGGGAGCAGCGTGCTTTGCTGAGGCGCACGGGGGCTCCTCCCACCCGGACCATCGCGCCACAGCCCTTCCCGGCCCTCCTGCCTGTGGACTCCCCTCTGCTCCCCACTGGTGTGGGGGGATCTGTTTTCTCGGCTCCCTCCCCAGCCACCGGAGTTCTTGCTGGCGGCTCAGCCCCGGGTGTTGCCCGGTGCGGAGGGAAGAGAGTGTGCAGTGTCCACGGCATGGTGAGGAAAACCTTGGCGCTGGAGACCCCTGGCAAGAGGAGCAGGAGGAGGCACCATTCACAAGGATGCTGAGAACTCAGGACCCAGCTGAGCCACACTGAGATTGTCCCCGAAAAACAGACAACTTGTCCACGGCTGGACTCTTCCTCCTGCCGGGACTCGGGGCAGCACAGGTGTGTTTAGCAAATACCTAGAGGACAAGTGACTTCTCACCGGCGCTTCCAGGGTTACTGAGACAGGGAGGTGCTGCTGTTCTTTGGCGTAGCGTGAACGGGTTGGGCAAGATGGGCCAGGACCACCTGCCCAATGGGACCCATGGCTAGTCTCTTTCAACCATATGGATAATCAGAAAAGCCAACTTTTTTCCCCATGTTTGATTCCCCAGTGAGTTTGCTTTACTTTCGGGCTTCTCCTGCCCCCGTCTCTTCCAGAGAGTGTGAGCTGACACTAGGCCGGAGAGCACCCTGTCTGGCCCTCGCGTCACTCGGGACGGGAAGCGACACCCCCAAATTAGACCTCAGGGGCTCTGGGCTCCTCACGGCAGAAGAGCTTTCAGATTCGGGGGGCTGGATTTCCCTCAACCGTAACAACGACGCCAACCCTTCTCGACAGCGAATTCTGGTGATAAAATTGTTAAACTCTAATTATAATGACATGTTTAGGCTAGACATTTTTCCAAAAAAAATGCTTTGGAAAAAGCCTAACTGTTGAATATTCCAAATGACGCTTACCTCTTGGCAAACTTGTATAAATGTAAACCTATGTATAGAATTTTTAAAATTATGTGGTAATTTTTCAAACAGCATTTAAATATTTTTAAATCATTGAAGAGGAATGGTAGTAGAGATTTGTTCTTCAGAAAGAATTATGTCTCTATCTTTTTTTTTTCATTACTAATTTCACCTAACAAACCATGCCACGGTGAGGCTGGAATTTTAATTTTCACTGTTCATCTTGGAGTGACGTATATTCCACTGGATGCTCCAAACTCCATCATAATTATGTCGCATCTCGCTGGGGCTTTAGTAATGCGGACTTTGGTGGCTGCTGGGAACAGCCGTGGCAGGTGCCCGGCAGGGCAGAGGAGGAGGGCGGCTAGTCTCCCCCAGATCCAATGAAGGGGCAGGAGGATTCATGATAAAGCGGCGGTCTCAGACTCCTCCCTAAGCGGGGGACCAGGTGCTTTGTCACCCATGTTGCAGTGAAGCAGGACAACAGGCCCAGACAGGGTTACGTCATTAAACTCAAGCACATCGTCAAAATAATAATAATAGCATAAGTGGCACGTTCTCTGCTCGAGGCACTTTCTCCAAGTGACCCTGAGAGGAAGGTCAGTGTCAGCGTCCCCAGCTTATAGGAGACCCAGGCTCAGAGGCCAAGTCCGTGGCCGCGGTGCAGGGCTGTCTGCAGCAGACGCAGGGTCACAGTCAAACCTGAGGACGATCACCGTTTGCTGTGCGCAGAGCTGCCTGTCCAGCAGCACAGGGGACCATACGCACACATGCACAGGAACACGGGCACACGCATGCGTGTGTGCGTATGTTCATACAGGCACTTGCATGTGGCACTTGAGCATGCATGTATGCATGGGCAAACACGCACACAGACACGTGCATACATGGGCCCGTGCACATCCTCCCGCTCAGGTGTGCACATGCACTCAGGCTCGCACACATGCACAAAGGCACTCATGTCTCCACACATACACATATAATGCATGTGTACACGCACATGCCAACGAGCACATATGAACACAAATGCACACACAAATGCACACACAGACACATTTGCACACTCAAACAGGCACAAGTGTGCACAATTGATCCTAAACAGAAGCACACAGATGTGCCCGCACACACGTGCCCACACACTCACATGACTCGTGTGCACAGTCACGTATCTGCACGCCCACACACTGTCAACATGCGGGCCGGCTCTCTGAGAGTCACAGCCGAGGGGTGACCGGGGCACTCGGTGAAGCTGCGCTTGTCATCTCACCTTTGAACTGGGTTTTCGGGGACAAGGTGCTTAGGGAGGGCTGAGCTCTGGGGCAGTTCATCCAACCCCGTCATTCCTACAGGTGAAACTCACATGAAACACGCATGGCTCCCTGACTTCCCACCATCACGGACGTCGAGGGCAGGAGCAAAGGGGCCGGGAGGACAAAGCAGTTCTGTCCCCTGTTCCCCCGTCACCTGTCCCCCTCCTTCTGCACCTGGGACAAGGGCACTTAGAGACGTCCTTGGATGGGACGGGCCACGATGTGGCGTTTCCACCTGGGGCTGCTCCTGGCGCAGCTGGGTTTCTCCTCTGGACTCGCACCCCACCCAGCGAGGTCCCGGTCGCCGGCCTGGGAAGGCCCGAGGGTGGGTCACTGGTCCCTCTGGGGCCTCAGCCTCTCCTGCCTGTGTCCCCAGACCTGTGGGAGGACAGATTGACTCATCGTTGCTGAGCATTTCGTCTGCACCAGCGCTGGCAAACATGTCGTGTCACCCCACGGCCCTCAGACAGCTGCAAGGTGGTGCTCACTGCTCCGAGACTTACGAGGCCTGTGGCCTGCCTGGGGTCCCGGGGCCAGACCTGCCCTGGTGGCAGCACCTCACATGCCTGCTGCATGGCTGGGGCACTGCCCTGTGGGGACGGCTGTCCCCAGCGAGGGCTCAGGGCATCTAGACTCCCCCAACTGCCCTCTGGGGGCTCCCCCGTCACATCAACCCCATCTCTCGGCCATACAGCTTCCACCTGTCGTGTCCTCACGGTCACCCTCTGTCAGAAAAGGCTCTTCTCCAAGCAGTGACCCTCTGTCTAGAGCTCCCATCAGTCCTCCTGCCTCTCTTTTCTCAAGATGTTGCTTTTGGCCAGTATCATCAGCCCCTCGCACCTGGGTGGAAGGGGCGGGGAGAGGAGCATCTTTCCTCGAGGGCCACCCCAGCCATCCCAGCAGCCACCAGCTCACCCAGCTGCCACTTTGTCGAGGGCCGTTTGCTGAGCAGAGCTTGTGGGCACCAGGTCCTCGCCAGCCTTGGTCCTGAACAAGGACAAAGTGCCCTTGCCCAGCCTGACTCTGGGGAAGACAAGGGATGTCTCTGCAGGGCTGACCCTCCCCCACGTCCTGCCAGCCTGCGTCCTGCCCTGGTCTGGGCCGCATGAGGCCACGGTGCTCCCTGCCCTGCTGGTGCCAGCGGCAGCTCTCCCCGGGGTGGGTGTCTGTCTCCGCAGCGGCTTCTGACAGAGTCTCTGGTCTGAAGCATCTGCCTCCCTGGAAGCTGGCGCCCAGTTCTATCACCACCACCCCGACTCCAGCATGAGCCAGCCTCATGGAAACGCCTCTATGTTCAACTTCACTGGGTGGCTTTGCGTGTGGGCAGCGGAACGGATGAGAACCTGCGCACAGATTCCCCGGCCTGGTCTCAGGTGTCAGCTACGGGACCCACGCAGGTGGTCACCTCCCCTGTCTTTGTAACGACCACCTTCACCACTAACCAGCCACGTCTGTGCCGCCCAGCCGACAGCCGGTTTACAACTGATCCGAGAGGAAGGGGATTTTCATCTCAGGACAGGGGGCTGGAGAGGGGTCTCACGCACGGTGTGCTCGGCTGACAGACCAACGTCGATAATCCAACGAGGAAGTGAACATGTTGACTTTTTGTTGTTTTCCGTTGAGCAAAACCAATTAGCTTCATGAACAAGTTTTGCTACTTTTCAACTTGAGTGAAGGTTTTAAATATTAATATAATCTAATTCATCTTTAAACATAATGAAGGTGTTTTGTTAACTCACTGATTTTTGAAATCTGTTGTAGCTCAATCTAATTACTTAAAAATCGAGTTGCATGGTATCTGAAGTAATGAAGTAAGGTTTTCACGCCTCCTTACAACTTGCAGTGGGGGCCGAGGATCGCGCACACGGACAGCAGGCACCGGCTTCCTACTCCCGTCTACACCACAGTCTCCCACAAACTCTCTCCTACAAGTCCGGATGGGAGAACGGGCCACAGCCACTCACGAGGCTGCCGAGGGTGCGTCTCGGATTCTGAGACCTCGTCTGCTGCTCCAGAGATCAAATGTTACCTCGTTCTTAATTTCTGTTTAACGATGCCACCTTTCATCATCGCCTGAGAATGAGCAAATTTCAAATACGCGGAATTAACATTTCATCGAGGCACGGCGTCATAATCTCTCCCCCGTGCCTTGTTACTTAGGACGTTGGGAAATGCTTTCCTAGCGCAATTCGGTGCGAAACACGCAGGACTGCAATGATTTCGGAAAGCCAGCGTCCATCCGGGGAAGGAATAATGCTTGTTTCATTTCACCCTCTCGGTGGGGGCGGGAGCTGGCCGTTGCCAGGGACATTCAGATGCTGTTGTCAGCCAACTCACACGTCCCCTGTGGATGAGGCTTGGGGCTAACGGGAGCATCTGTCCTTGGAACGGAACCCACCTAAGAGTTTAAAAGAGCCGCTCCCCCCGACGACTGCTAAAGCGCAAGCCGATCGGTGGACGTTTTCCTTTGCGTCTTACTCAGACGGCAGAGCTCAGCGTCTGCCGTTGCCGTCAGCCCGAGGAACTGAGGCGCGTCGGCTTTTTCTGCCTCAGAACCTGAAGGCGTGAGAGGAGACTGAGCAACTTCACGCCCCGTGGCCGGGGCCTGCGGCCTCGCTTCTGCGGGGAACTGGGGCACACAGCTGGATCTCAGCGCTCCCTCCTCCATAATTGATGATGCAGCCGTTAAACTTTAATGGCGAGCTGGTAAGTAATGGCTTCACTGCCATGTCGCTTGATTGTTCGTGGAGCAAGTTGCCCGGAAATGTTTGGATGTTCTGTCTGCACCAACATCACGGAGTTAAAGGGATGCAGAGGGAAGCAAGCGGGTTGAAGGAAACTTCTCGTCACTGAGAACTAAGCACACGCAAAAACATCACTTGGGAAAGGTTAAAACGTATGGAAACATGACAGGCTGGACACGACAGCTCACTGCCCTCCACGCCCAGCCCACCTTAACTACCAACGTCAGGTGTCTTTAGACGGTTTGCGAATTCGGGCAGCTTTGGTGGAGAAGGAAGAAAAACAGGCACAACCTGAGTCGGTCCAGAAATGAGAACTAGGGCAGGGGATGGACGTTCCAGGAAGGCAGATGTGTCTCACAGTAGAAGACTTTCTAATCAAGTCACCCACGGAAGCAGGAGGCCCCCCGGGCAGTGAGTGCCAAGGAGGAAACTGAAGACATAGGTGTGGAGGATGTGAACCGTTCATGCGGCCCCTGGGAGCTGGCTCGCGTGCTCAGGGGTCTCCGGCTGCTCCAGGGGCCTCGCGGGCAGGTCAGGGGCTGGGGCCGTTGGTCCCGGGGCTGTACTCACCGTGGCACAGGCAGACGCTGCGGGGGTGTCAAGGCCCCCGGGCTGGGTTGCCGGCCTTCCTCAGGTCAGGAGAAAGATGTCCGTGTTTTACCTGTACATGTGATGTGACCTGTAGGGTAATTTTTTTATACCACTTGTCAGTTTAAAATGTTTCCTTCTCTATCTTACTTGCTGGAATTTGTATCAAGAAGATGTCAAATTTTTCACATGCGACTTTCACACCTTGTGAAACTGTGCACATCTCCCCCTTGCTTTCGTTGACGCAGTGCAATGTACTGATCGACTTTCATAGGTTGAATTCAACCTTACATTCTCGAAATAAACTAAACTTCATTGTGGCACTCTCTTAGTTTTTTATGTTGATGGATTTATAGATAAGGCTATCTGGGCCTGAGATGTCTTTGTTGCAAAGTTTTTAGTTATGTATTTAATTCCATAGTAAATTCAGAGCTATTACATTTTTCTATTTTTTCTTGGGTCCCTTTTAGAAAGTTGTGCTCTTGTAGTAAATTAACCGTTTCATTTAAATTTTCAAATTCAGTGCCACACATTGCTTTTAATTCACTGCCATTATCCTGAGGAGTCTGTGGTGTCTGTAGTGATGGCACATGCTCACTACTGACGCTTGTTCTGCGTGTCTTCCTGACTCGCCCGTCCCCCTAGTGGTCTGTTTGCCAAGTGTCTGTTAGTTTATTTTAGTTTAGTCAAACCAACTTTTAGTTTTAATAATGTTTCCATCATATTATTAGTTTGCATTTTATTACTTTTAGCTCATGTTTTTATTATGCCCTAATTTTTTCCTAATTTCTTGATGCGCGAATTGTGAAAAATACAATAAATGCCATTCTTTTTCTGTAGACAACCCTTTAGATGAATTACTCAGATTCTGATATAGCATTTTTATTTTTATTTAGTTCAAAATAGTTTTAATTGATGTTGTGATTTATCCCTTGACACATCTGTTACTTAGGACTATGTTGCCTAATGTTAAAACATACGGGCATTTTTCACTTTCCTTTTCTCAGTTTTGGTTGCTGGTTTGCTTTCCCTGAAGTCAGAGTAGGTGCTGTGAATTATTTCAGGTCTCTGAAGTTTGCTGAATCTGGTTTTATGGCCCAACATGCAGCCAGTTTTTGTCAGTGTTGCATGGACCCTAAGACAACAGCGTATTTTTCTGTCACTAGTAGCAGGTTGTGCGTGTTGTTTGGGACATACTTGTTAGTCGCCTCACTCAAATCTTTTTCTCTACTGATTTCTGCTGCTTGTTCTATCAACTACTGTGAAGTGTGTTGCATTCTACGAATACCACTTTGAAGTTTTCTATTTCTCCTTCAAGCTCTCTCGCTTTCTTTTTTATATACTGAACCTTAGTATATAAAAGGATTGGAAAGTGACCTGTCAATTTTTAAAAACTCATTCTTCCAAATCTCTGCATTTTGATTAGAGGGCTTATGCTTTTACTGTTAAAATAGATACTAATAAGGCAGGACTCATATCCACCATTTTCCCATTTCTTTCTATTATTTCTTGTGCCTTTTCATTTCTCTCTTCCTCCGTTACTGCCTTCTTTCATGTCAAGTGGGCATTTAATACCCTTGTCATTTCTTTTACCATATATTTCCAGTTTTTTCTTTCTTTTTTATAGTTTGCCTAAATTATAGATAACATATTAATTTATAACAATTTCAGTTCTTTTAATACCAATCTAGCCACAATAGCAACTAAAAACTTTGCTTCTATCATAGCCCCATTCTTCTCTCCCCTCCTGTGTCCTATTATAAATGGCATCTTTATACAAACACTTGTGTGCATAAGAAATTACAACTTTACGCACTGTGTGCCTACCAAAGCAGATTTTTAATTTTTTGCTTTAGGCAGTTTTTGTTTATATGAAATAGGAAAATGGAGTTACAAACTGTCACACTCAGTTCAGGTTGCTATAAGGAAGTACCATAGGCTGAGTGGCATATTAAAAAACACACAGCTCTGGAGGCTGGAAGTACAAAATCGGGGTGCTAGCAGGGCCAGATTTTGGGGAGCATTGTCTTCCAGATTGTAGACTGCGATCTTCTAAGTCATAGCCTCACATGAAAGAATGAGGGAAGGACAGCTCTCTGGACATCCTTATGAAGGGTACCGATCCCATTTCTGAGGGCTCCACCATCATCACCTAATGCCACCTTATTTGGGGTTAGGCTTTCAACATGCTCATTTCCGGAGGACACAAACAATCAGTCATATATATGCAGATACATTCAGTCATTTTCTTCCTTCATAGATTTTAGCTTATTGTCTAATAGCCCTTCAATTCATCCCAAAGACTCCCATTAGTATTTCTTATAGATCAAATTTGGCACTAATAACATTTCTTCATGCTTTTTAAAATTTTTTATTATTTCTTTTTAACTTTTGAAGAACAGTTCTTCGGGATATAGAAATCCTGGTTGACAGTCTTTTGAATATTTCCTCCCACTGCCTTCTAGCATCCATGGTTTCTGATAAGAAATCAGCTGTTATTCTTACTGATAGTCCCTTGTACAGGATTAGTTGCTTCTTTCTCGCTGCTGAAAGCAGAAACTCTTTGTCTCTAAGCAATTTGATTATAATGTGTCTTGCTGTAGATCTCATTGAGTTCATTCTACATGGAATCTTGTTGAGCTTCTTGGATGTTTAGATTAAAGTGTTTCCTTGAAATGGGAAATTTGGGGGCCATTATTTCTTCACATAACTTTTTTCTCCTTTCTCTCTCTCCTCTCTTTCTGTAAATCCAGTTATGTGTATGTTAGTATGCTTGACAGTGCCCACAGGTCTCTAAGGCTCTGTTTATTTCTCTTCACGTTTTTTTCTTTCTCTTTCTCATATGGATAATCTCAAAGGACCTTTCTTCAAATTCATGGATTCCTTCTTCAAATCTGCTGTTGAGGCACTCTAGTAAGATTTTCATTTCAGTCATTTTACTTTTCAATACCAAAATATCTAATTTTTTGTAATTTATACCTCTTTTTAAAATATATTATCTATTTGGTAGACATGATTCTCATGCTATACTTTAGTTACGTAGGCATGGCTTCCTTTAGTTCTTGGAACATATTAAAATGGATTTTGAAAATGCTTTGTCTATTATGTTGAACATCTGCATTCCTCAAGGACAGTTTCTATTTACTGCTCTTTTTTCCTTCATGCTTGAGCCGTGCTTCCTTTTTATCTTTGCATCTGTCACATCTTATTGTTGTTGCTGTTGTTCTTAAAAATTGGATATTTTAAATTATATAACGTGACAACTTTAAAGATTAAATCTTCCTCACCTACATAGTTTTATATTGTTGCTCTTTAATGTTTTGCTTGTTAATTTACTTTTCTTAACTAATTTGTAAGGTCTGTATTCATCCTGTGTGGCCACTGAAATCTCTCCTCAGTTTGTTTGGTGGTCAGCTAATGACAGGGCAAGGAGGGTATGGGAATCACGAAAATTAAAATGCACAAAGCTCTTGCTCACTGAGGTTCGGCTGTTTTTCTTGAATTAACACTCTTTGGATTGCTATGCACCTTTGGTTAATTTCCAAAGCTTTGAAAACATTGATTCTAACCAATCTTGTGCAGTGTTCTCCTTAGTTTTATGAATGAGAAAATTTTGAGAGATCCTCACTTTGCTATTTTCACTGATGTCCTCTTTCCTGACTTGACTTTTAAAGTTATATCCATAGCATAGAATTCCAGTCTGGCAGCTGTTTTCCTCAGTGTTTTCAGTCCATCACATGTCACATTGCAGCTTCCACTGTTCCCACTGAGAGGGCAGCCACTGGCCTCATCGTCTTTGTACTTTTGCAATTGGTGTGACCTTTTTGCTCAGGGTCTTTTCAAGATTTCTTTATTGCTGTTGCTGCTGCTGGCGGTTCTCTCCTCTGTTACTAAGAGTTATTTGGATTGCATGGGAGCATTTCTCTCTCTCTCTCTCTCTCTCTCTCTCTCTCTCTCTCTCTGCTGTCATAATGGCTAGAATCACTACTGGCATTCTGTTAACAAACACCAGGAATAATATGATTTCTGTAATGCATAGTGGAGTCCTCCAATGTACCAAATGATTTCCAACTAAAGTTCCAACAGTGCTTCATTGAGAAACTGTGATGGGGAGGGTTAAGTAACTGGAAAGAAACCTGCCCTGGCGCTATGGCCTCCAGGCTGTGGCATTCCATGATTTGGACCCTCCATCAGTGGGGCAGAGATTCATAACATTCCTTTTTTTGGACAACATGGTTTCAGGAGCTGAAAAATCCAAGACTACAGGAGAAAGTCCTCAGAGATGCCTACAGCTGCGTATCTTGGGATTTCACAGTGGATTACTGACCCAAAGAGAGAACTACGGAGCAGGAAGTAAGATGTGTTTTCATTCTGAAATCAGCAGTCAGATGGAGTGGAGTGGAAGACAGAATTCTTGTCCCAGAGGAAGCAACACATCAATTAAATTCAGTAAGCAGCTTCCGTTTTGAGGTGTCTTCATAGATTTCACTGTGGCGAGGTTGAGTGGTTGGATCTAGAATTCAGGAAAACATGTTCCGTCCAGACATGCTTTTCAGAAAGTTCCTCTATAGCAATAGTTCAGATGGACTAGAGATGGGATAATTCTACCACTGTCTCTGAAATAAAGACTAAAACTTGGAAAAGCTGTCCATAGTTTTTCACTAACCAGCTCTCTCAGTTTTCCTCCTGTGTAGGCAAAGATGGACACTCTTCATGTAAATTTTTCAATTTGAAGAATTCATAAGATGTCAAGTCCTAAAAGGGAAAGAACTCATGAAAACCATTTCATGCCTATTAAAAGTCCTAACTATGAACTCTGGGTCAATTTACTTCCTCCTTGTGAAATCTAGTGTCTAGCTAAAGAGAAATTCGCATGATGAGGTACTTTTTGTCTGTGATGGTGGTGAGACATTCATTTTCATATCAACCTTGTCCTTCGCGTCAGTAAGCAGAGAACACCTAAGATGCGTAAAGTTTTCTCACTAATATAATTCTGCAAGGGAAAAAGCAAATAAAAAATACTTTCTGTGCAGGCAATATACAAACAGAGAATTCGAGTTAGTGCACCCTCGCCTGATGGGTTTCTGTAGATAAATTCTTGGGGACATAAAAGTGCCCAGTGAATCATTCTAGACTGATAAGGCTATGGTTTTATGGCAGCCTAAGTACCCACCCACGTATCAGTGTTATCTCCACAGAATGATGCACTCTGCATTGTTGATCTTCTCGGCCCAGATATATTTTCTCAGAGTTACATAAAGTCAACCTATTACAGCATCCTCTGACCCCGCTCCCAAGTAAATTTCTTCAATTTCTGATGTCTGAGCCAGTCACCTGAGATTCACCACACACGCTCCCTCTCTCTTCCTGTAGTAGTCTCAGAGTCCAGAGACTCAGTTCCCGCTGCTTTTTTAGGAGAACAAATGTCATTTTTTATGTCCTGCAAGACAGGATGGCAGGAACAGCCCTTAGAGAAAAGGGCAGCTTTTGTAACTCAGGAGTGCTCCAAAAATCTGCGTAGGTAATTAGATTCTATCGCTGCAAGAACAACATGCCCATTTAACGCGGAGGACAAGGGTTTTAAATAATAGAAACTCTTATTAGGTGAACTTATGAAGAAACTGTGAAAAGTTGTAACAATAATGTGTGCCCTTCAATACATCCCACTCAGTGAATATATAAGTGGTCCTGAATCATTTATGCCAACATGCAGGAAACTGATAAATTTTGAACAAATTTAATTGAAATCACCCCTGGAGAGAGTGCGAAGGCAGGGATTAAACGTAATGGTCTCGCCGAGCATCACGGCACCAGACTGCTCCCTTCTGAAGTCGACACTTTTTTTCCCCTAAATAAAAGATTCCAGACCTCAATCAAGAACGAATGTGAGTTTAATCACATCTTAGAAATGAAAAGCATGTTACTCCACCGTGTAATGAGACTTAAAAGATGTTTAACCAGACAGACCGCAAAGTGCGGCTTGGCATTAGTAGCGGGACATGGAGAAGCATCCGCCCCATTGGGAAGGTGACGTCGCTGCCCCCACATCCCTCGCGTGGGGGTTCTGCCCTCGATTCCCACTTTCAGAGGGACGTTGCGTCCCCAGGCATGACACTCACGTCTCCGTGAAGGCATCACTGCTGGGCACAGACAGACGGCTCGTTCAGAAAGTGGCACCCGTCAAACCCAGTAGTCACACACCCCACACTGACACACATCCGGGGGACGGCAAGGTGGGCTGGATCTTCCAAAGCACAGAAAGGTCAGTGACAAGAGTTCCCTGAATCCCAAGCACTCCACCATGTGGGGAGCCCAGGGTGGTCTCCCGGGAGACCACGGAGCCAGCCTCAGCTGGAGGGCGCCTGCCAATTCTACAGCAGTCGTTTGTGGAGCGTGATTGGGTCGCTGAGCGGCCTCCATCTCTTGTGGGGACGTGTGTCCTGGGAGAGCAAAGTTCCAGCTGCCCACTTGGCGCATTCCGGAGCATGGCTCAGGGGAAGAGGTGTCTTCTGTCTCACCAGGGCCCACGGGAGGTGGGGGACTGCCCTTGGCTGGCATATCTGTGGCTGCAGCCCAAGGCCTTGCCTCGTCACCTTTCTGAGAGCCTCTACGTGGCATGCCAAGACCGGGAAGGGGCAGGCAATTTGTTGGCTCAATTTATATTTTTGAGTGATTTTAATAATACCAGACAGGTACCTCCCAACCTGACCGCACCAGACCGGCAGGAAGGCCAGGCCAGGCCAAGAGATGGCTCAGGAGGCGGGGCCAGGATGCCCCCTCTTCACCCTCAGGGGTCCTGGGACCCCTGTCAGAGGAGCCAGCCTCATGGGACCCTGGATTTGCAACCCTGAGAAGAGTGCCTGTGCTAATAGGACATCATGACCAGAGAAGAAACTTCTTTACACAGGAAATGGCCGTTCTAGAAAAGACAGACGCCAGGCAGAGGTTTCCATACACACAACACATCATTTCCACACGAGAATGGAGTTAAAACGTAAAACCAAAACCCAAAACCCAAACCCAGCTGTTGCTGGTGTCAGGGAGAAAATGACAGCTCTTGTTCCTCTACCCCTGGCCCCGCACATGGCTGAGGGGCTGGAGATCTCGAGTACCCGGTGATGCCTGGAGCAGGAGCCCAGACCGGGGACCCTCAGCGGGGGCTGCGCTCCGCAGGCAGTGGGGGAGGAGGGCGGATCCACCGCCGGCGAGGCTGCGCTCACCCGCCGTGCAGGGCCAGCTGCACCGTCCTCCACCATCAAACGACCCTAATAATGACACACGAAAGACAGGCGCCTCACTGCTGTGGGAAGAGCTGCGGACCTTTCTCATTGCAAGGAGAAGCCCGAATCCCAGTTCTACAGAAAAACAGAAAACCGCCTGCAGTCCCTGCCGCGTCCTCCAGGTTTTATTTTCTGCAGCTTCAAGCTCCATTTCACTGATTCTGCCCCATAAACACGCATCTCTCTTCCCCTCTCCCCACCTCCGCGTCTCCTCCTCCCCATAAATCTGTGTCATCCCAGGTTGTCTGGTCCTGCGAGTGGCCACCGTGCCTGGCGGAGGCCAGAAGGTGGCACAGCAGAGCGTCCCCCATGCCGCCGTGTCCCGCCCTGCCGTGGTGGGGCCGGGCAGGGACTGCGAGGCCAGAGAACCCTCAAGGTCTCCGCAAGCTCCTGCAGACGTGAGCCAGCACGGCCAGCGCCCAGCTCAACTCACCGGAGATTGTCCTTGGAACCGGGGCCCCGCATTTTAACTTCATTTCCAAATATAAAGCCGTCAGCTGTGGCAGGCACTTTGATTTCCCTGGATGTCAGCTCAGATTGCCAAATGCGAATGTGCCCCAGGTTAGTCTTAGCAAGTTACCTGGCCTGGGACCAGGAGCACACCTGTCAGGTGCGGCACCCTGACCTTCCACCTCCATGTAATCCTTCATGTTTCGCTTCAAAGACGCCCTCCCGCCGGCCCGGAGCTGAAGGCAGAATCCTTCTCAGAGGAATTTATGACAAATACAATAATTCCTTTTAATGCGGGGACTGTTTTATCTACCAGCACATTAAGCACAGTGTGCCACCAGGAAACAGCCATTACGCCCGCGATTACCATATCGCATTTAGAGAACACAATTAATCCTTTAATTGCAGCAAGGAGTGCCTGGTTCCTCGCTGCAGCCCCTCCGGCACTGGTCTGCGGAGCAGCGCAGACGCCCGAACGCTCGCGGGGCTGAGTGTCCCCTTGCAGGCTGTGAGACGTCCCGAGGCCCTTTGTGGTGTTGGGAAATCGCCACCAAGACCCCCTCACTCCCCACGGAGTTTCCCTTCCTGCCTGACTTCTAGGTCCTCCCTCTCCGATTTTCTGGGTAGGAAATCAGCGATTTCTCAGACTGGTTCTTTCCTAACTCGAGCGGTTACGTACCCAGATGCTCCTACGCCTGGCGTCCTCTGGGTACCGGCATCTCCTCCCTGTGAGGAGGGCCCCAAGACCACCCCGGGAACCCCACTCACCCGAGGCTCTGCCGCCCGCTCCCACGCTCCCCGGACCCATGTCAAACCCAAGTCTAGAAACTCAGAGTCGGTCATTTCGAGAAGAGAAGCAAGTGCGACAGGGTGGCAGGCTGGCATTGCGTGGCTCCCCTTTCTACACAAACGTGTGCATCCACGCCACGGGTCTCCTTCCAGAGCTGTCTGTGCCGTGGCCCGTTGCAGGACGGGCACCCATGTGACCCGCCTGTGATCACGGGGCTTCTCGGTGCGCTGTGGACTGAATGGTGCCCCCCAAAGTCTCGTGAAGTCCTAGACCCCGAGTGGACAGTATTTGGAGAAGGAGCCTCTGGGAGACAGTTTGGTTCCGATGAAGTTCCGGAGGTGGACCTCCTCCATGGCGTTAGCGCTCTTGTGTTAGAGACGCCGGGGACCTCACTCTCCGCCGTGGGGAAACAGTGCGGTAGCTACAGCGGAAGCAGGTGCCCCCAGGCACCGGCCACGCAGGCACCCTGATCTTGAACTTCCGGCCTGCACAACCATGGGAAGACAAATCTCTGCGGTTTAAGCCCCGGCTTAGAGCACCGTGTTATGGCAGCCGGAGCTGACGGGCAGAGCCGGTTTCCGGTTTCTTTGTACCTATGAGAAATGGTCCAGTGCACGTACAGCCACTTTTTGTGGTTTACAATCCATCAGGAGCAGTTTTCCTTGCAATAAATTTTACTTAAATGAAGGATTTTAAGTATTTTGGTTATAAAAACAATCCTTGCAGTAATGTGTACAATTGAGAAAAACAGTTTTAAAAAGGAAAGTAAAAATAACCCATGACCTCACTTCCTTTATTTATTTAAACACGTTGAGATGGTTTTCCTTTTAGCCTTTTTCTTTATGTGTACAGAGATGTTTGTTTCCTTTTATAAGTTTGAGATCATTACATCATTTTTTTTAAAAATCTAATTTTGTAAATGTTCCTGATATGAGAAAGTCTGCCGGCCATTACACGGCGTTTCGTCGTATGGACACGGCAGACCGTGTCGGTCCCTTCCCTTACGGGTGGGTCTGCTCACGTTTCTACGGTTCTGAGTTACACGGTGACGTGCGTGTGCACAGACCCACGGGGCATCTCCAGTTACGTCCACAGGCTGCATTTCCTAAGAGCTGACTCCGGAATTTAACCAAACAGGCTGATATGACAACGCTTTAGGCACCTGCAGTGTTCTCCACCCTCTGAGAAGAGACACTGAGCAGCGCCATGACCTGGCGGGACCCCGCCTCCGCCTGGGCCTCGGAGCCGAGCCGAGCGCAGCTGCTCCCATCCTCTCGCGGTGCCCAGACACCTGCGTGCTCCTCAATCAAAGGGAAGTGAGACCGCGTTTTCAGAACTTGATCAGGTGGACGTTTTATCACCCTTCTTAAGTGAGAAAAAGCACCACACCGAGACAGACAGACACTAACAAACACATAAGACATGACTATGAACCACTCGTCTGAGGGCTCTGACACTTTCATAGATGAAGAACTGGGGCCACCTTGAAAGCTAAGAGGAGAGGGGCCACAGGTGGGGCCAGAAGAGGCTCAGGCAATACTTTCTGGGGCCCTTTACAAGAAATACGCTAGACTGGTACAATTTTTGGACGGTCTCACTGTGAATGACACAAGTCAACAGGGCCCGTCTGGGTGCCCCAGGCCCAGCACCTGGTCCTTTGGGGCAGTTGCTACGAGTCCGGCAAGTCCCCAGCCGGCCCGGCCATCCCACCTCTCTTCCACCGCTGCTGGTGAGGAGAGGTCCAGGGTCGGGTCCACCAGTCAATTTTGGTTGCTGTTTGTGCGCTGACTGTTTTTGAAGTTTCTTTTAAGATTATTTCCTGCATGCAAAATGAAGTGGAACTAGCCCTTGGCTGTTGGATTTGGGAAAAGAGGATTTGGATAATGAAGGTCAACGGTAAAGGTGACTTTTTTTCTCCTGGAAGGACATCCCGGTGAGCTGGTCCCTGCCAGCTGCCGTCCCCGGGGACTCCAAGCAAGTGCCAGGCCACAGAGAGTGAGCTCCACAGATAAGAATGTGCGCTGCGAGAGTCTTGATAAATGCCTTTTCCCCTCTTTATTGTACAACTGCAAGTTCCTCTCCACATGAAAAATGCAGCGTCTCTTTGAAAATGTTCAAAGACATTCTTTCCGCGTTCTCAGGCTGTTTGTGGAAGATCTCTGTTACCGCGTGCGGTGGGAGTGGCGTTTTACCGGGGGCTTTGTGTTAAATGTCACAAATACCGAGGAGAATATTGGAAAACAGATGGTTGTGTTAGTGACTACGTGAAGCTGGACTCTCCAAGAACCCTGCGTCTGGGTGAGATCCCAGGTTCACGGCTGAGAAAACCGCAGAGTGGTGTAGAGGTAGGAATGGGATGATAACGAAAGGGCTTTTTTTTAAAATTTGCTTTTTATTTCAGCATATTACGGAGGTACAAATGTTTAGGTCACGTATATTGCCGTTGACCCCCCCCCCCGGTCGGACATGGAGGGGGCTTCGTTGATCTTTAAGACCATCTGCCTTAGTGATTCTTCCCTGTAACGAAATCGTTTCCACGTACAAATGCGTATCACGCTTGTTCTTACCTTTGATTTTGTTTAAACATTCTGTGGGTTCTATTTCACATCAGATGACTCCGACGAGTTTATGCTCGCAAAGTATGCAATTAGATGAGATCCTAATCTTTCTAATTAATTGCGTTACCACCGGGGTAAGAGTAATGTTGTAAAAATATGTGTGCGTGGGTGGTGCTCCCTTTGGCAACGCACGGTGCACACAAGACAAAACCACGATCAAAAAGAAAGAAACATTTAATTTGGAATTAAAACAGCACATCGCATTGTCTAGCAGAAAGGAAGCGAAAACCCCACAGAGCTCGCATTCTCCGCAGGTACGTTTATGTTTATTAGGCACGATTTCGCCGGCAGCAGTTTGAGACGTGAACACCTCCTGATCTGGGCTTTCCACTCTCCTCACCCCTCTGACCCCGGAGAACGAGCCGGGCAGCGCAGAGCTCTGGGCAGGGCAAGCACAGGCTTGACCGGGCAGGGGCCACGGTGCTGCTTCTGCGCCTGAGCACCACGTGCTTGCCGACCGCGGCTCTCCTCAGAGTGCACGCAGACACACGCCACCCCACCTGCAGACGGTCTTCTCTGCACGGGTACCTGGACAGGAACCGTCCGTGGCAAGCGAATGCCCTGGGAGAGCACGTCTGTATTTCTATCTGTTGTACTATATTTGCTTATTGTTGTTGGATCTGTGCACATTCTAGACATCATTAAAAACACAAATCGGCAGGGTGGGTGCAGTGGCTCACACCTGTAATCCTGGCACTCTGGGAGGCCGAGGCTGGAGGATTGCTTGAGGTCAGGAGTTCGAGACCAGCCTGAGCAAGAGCAAGATCCTGTCTCTACTAAAAATAGAAAGAAATTAGTCGGACAACTAAAAATATATAGAAAAAATTAGCCAGGCATGGTGGTGCATGCCTGTAGTCCCAGCTACTCGGGAGGCTGAGGCAGAAGGATCGCTTGAGCCCAGGAGTTTGAGGTTGCTGTGAGCTAGGCTGAGGCCATGGCAAAAAAAAAAAGGTATTTTTTTCTTCTTGTCT
>CAUYRT010089833.1:0-15232 GCA_963574885.1 Lepilemur ruficaudatus
ATGCCCGGCTAATTTTTTACATATATTTTTAGTTGTCCAATTAATTTCTTTCTATTTTATAGTAGAGACGGGGTCTCGCTCTTGCTCAGGCTGGTCTTGAACTCCTGACCTTGAGCTATCCACCCGCCTCGGCCTCCCAGAATGCTAGGATTACAGGCGTGAGCCACCGCGCCCGGCCGGAACAGCCTGTCTTTGAACTATGCCTGGCACCTAGATTTCAGAGTTTGCTTTTGTTCAAAGCTCGAGATTTTCAAATTCTGACGCAGAGTAGAATTCCCCCCTTCCCAACTGCCAGCAGCCCGCACCGTCCGGCTGGCTAAGCGGCTGCAGTATAAATCACTAGAAGGAATGCTTTCTGCTTGGCCACCCCTCCGGCAGGAGACAACTGGCTTTCTCGGTGGTGTTCAGTGAGCCACCGCTGATGCCTCATTAGAACGCGAGGCACTCCTGCCAGTCCTGGGCGCTGGCTGCTAGCTGCCTGTGGTCTGCATCTGCAGTCCTGACAGACGGCCGAGACTGCTGCCTTCCACTGAAGACCAAGTACATGATCCACTGCAGTTAATCAATAGGATAATGGAATGAATCAATAGGAAAGATTTTTAGAAGGTCTTAATTAAAGAAACACTTGCAGATACAAATGATGTCTTCAATCTATTGATAGTGCCAAGGTGAAGGGTTAAACACAAACAAAATCATCAACTTTATTTTGCCGGCATGCCTTCCACAAGAGAAGAGCCCGGCAGCCTCCTGGCCCCAGGGTCGGCCCATTAATCAGTCCCTTGTCAATTGCATGGCCACACTGTATGGGAAAATTAGTCTATGATCAAAAATTTTAATTACTAAACAGCAGCTCAAAACAACAATGAAAAATAGATGGGAACACCGCGTCTGGCCTTCCTTTGCCCCTAAAGTAGGGGCAGCCACCCCTCTAAAAACTGGTTCTGCAGCCAAACTCCCCTTCTGATGGGATGCAAAGAATTAGAATAATTAAAGAAAGCCTAAATTGATGGATCCCATTTAGGCAGTGGAATTCTCCAGTGGGCCTTCTGCTCAAACATGTTACATCAATATTTTTGATTCCCCAGACAGTCCTGCACTAGGTACTGGTTTAAAGAGACATCAATCTGTGATGTCAGCATTTATCTAATGAACCTTCAAAAATCAATGTCCAGGAGGGCCGGTTACATGCAGGCACCCAATTTGTCCACTCTCTTAGCCTTACTGGCTAAACCTAAAGCCATAATAACAGTAAACATGGACTCAAGTGGTCAGGCAGGATGGTTAGACCAGAAGAGGCTGAGATTACATAATCAGTTTCAACCCAGAGAACCCAATCGGTACAGGAACAAAACAAGGAAGTTAAGACAACCTCCTCCATCTTCCAAGGGCCTCCTGACTCCAGACATGCACATCCTAATGCGATCCTCTTTTTAACCTCATTCACCTTTGAAGCTCACCTTTCCCTCACCCACTTCCCTTTTGCTGCTGCCTGACAGGATTTTGGTCCCACTCCTGACAGCTATGGTAATTTTCTGCTTTTTGGGTTACTCAACTGGGACTCCCATTTAGCTCCACTCAACAGGAGGCCCATGCTTAGTTCTTCTCTTGTTAGTGTTTATGCTCAACTCATCCTCACCCTTCTGTTAACAGGACTCCTTGACACTGATATCTTGACACCCTAACAGGCAGAAGAGAGGGCGTAAGTTTGTTTCACTTCTTTTTGCCTCTTTAAAATAAATTGGCCTGTACTGGCTGCCATGAGGCTGAGCTATTTCAAATGCAGAACTCGGGGTGACAGCTATGCCATTTCCAATGCCAGTATTTGGCCTGCCTTATAATCTCTGCGTTTGCTCACTGCAGCTCTGTCTCTCTTGACCGAAAGAGTCAGTCTTGAGAGCAAGTGTGGAGCTTGGACAGTTGTAAGATGCGTTGCGCGGGCTGAATTAGTTGTTGTACGATTCCTGTCTGTCTCCTTGAGTACGGCTTTCAGCAGCCCCTCTGCCGAGTTTGAGTCCAATTAAACTACAATGAAAGGTACCATGATTTCATTTGCTTGGATTGTCACATTTCAGAAGTTCAGTAGCCTGCAAAATGTTCACTGTCTCTCATTAAGCAGGTTCCAGGAACTGTGTAAAGTCTCTAATTTAGCTGCTTTTTTATATTCTGCTTTCAGCCTGAAGATGGCTGCCTGCAGGGAAGCATTCCATGCCATACGTGGCAGTAGAAGGTGTTTCTGACCCTACAAATGAAAACCGCTTGAGAGTAGCAAAGCTGACTCTACGACAAAAATGAGATGATAGTCTAAGGATTCCTGTTAGGTTTCCAGTATTTTTCTGGAATATTGCTTGCTTTGGACAGAAGGTGCGCGTGTGTGGGGGTAGGGGCATATTCTATTCTAAAGAACTGTCAATATGATCATATTTTCAGAACCATAAATAAAGATCTTTAAGGTTTCTTCCTGATATACATATTTATTTATTTATTTAAAAATTCTCGAATAATGTAAAAATAAATTTCTACTTAAATATATATTTTAAAATGCATTGCCTTTAATCAAAGAGTGCTATATAAAATCAGGGTGTCCTAGAATATTCCATATATATTAGACAGTGGTTAGATCTCAACTGAGTCTCTATTGGGCTTCCGGAGGAAAAAAATACCATTCTGTGTTTATGCTAGTTCCCACTGCGGCTCTGGTTTGATGAGGAAATTGCTATATGGACACCAATAATGACAATGACTATGTATTGATTGCTTACTAGATGCCAGGCACTATGTTAAGAGCTTATATGCACTATCTCATTTAATCCTCTCAATAACCCATTCTCTAGATGAGACTGAGGGCAGAGAGAAAGGTAAGTAACTTGCTCAAAGTCATAGCCGGCAAGAGAACGCACCGAGAATCAAATCCAGGCTTATCTGATTCCAAAGCCCTTCTTCCTAACCATTTTGCACTTCTTCTTCAGTGGCGAGGGCCAGCGCAATCCCTGCTGGACTAACAAAATGAAAACTGGCAGGTGCAAAGTGATAGGAGTGATGTCTGTCCCCGTCCCTTGGGGCAGAGATTAGCATGGCCAGCGAGTCAATTTCAACCCTGGCTAATGCAGTCACTTTGGTGGACAGGGATCTTCTGGAGTTCCAATCCTTCTACTCCTCTTTCCATTTTTAAAAACCACACTTATGAATAGGTTTTTTTTTTCTAATTACAAAAGAAAAATGAGAAAACATAAAAATGTCCAAAGAAAAAAATAAAATAATCTGCAATTCTACCACCCAGATATAATTACTCTTGCTGTGGATTCTCTATTGCCTTCCCCTCGCCCTCCCCCCCATGAAATGTACCATTTCCGGTATTATTTGCTCAGTGTTTGGTGTTTTTCTTGATGAATTTACAAACCTAAACTATGTGTCACGTTCCTCCTATCTTTAGATGTGATTATAATCATTGGATTAGGAAGACCCTTCCTGAATGTTAAACCCCTGATTCTTTTAAACACCCTGCCACCTCAACTGACTGCACAGGGGCAAAGCAGGAACTTTTTTAGGCCCAGGTGGTGAGAACAGCTCCAGGTGGCTGAGAACTGAAGGTCAAAGAGACCCCAGGTCTGGCTGAGTGTGCCAAACCCTGAATACCAGAAGCTTAAAATGTAATCAGAGTTCTTCCTACCAGCTCAGGGACCCATGGATCTTCTGGCAGTCCTTAAAAAGAAAATTATAGAAAAAGCCCAACATAAAACTGAAGAGATTAGTTTAATTATGTATGTGTAAAAAAATAATCAAGATCAAAAATGCTTTCATTTCCTTGGGTAATTTTTTTGAAACATATATGGTTGCTATTCTTGCTTGAAAGATGGAAACGACACATCAGCCTGCAGCAGTCCAGGGTTTGCAGAACTGGGGCTGCTGCTCTTTGCCTGGCCCGAGGAAGGGTGTGATGAACACAATCTGAAATCAATATCAGGGAACAGTTACTGCATCTCAATATTATTTGCTGAGATGGGCTGCTGGAAGAAGAGTGGGGGAAGAGAGATATATGTCAATAGCTTTAACGAAGCACTCCACAGCCATGCACAAAGGGAGGTCAAATAACTATCAGCCGACCAATCCCCATTGTAAGTAGTAAAAATGATAAAATCAATATTATTAAATAAAAAGTTAGCACTGCTATTGAATTCTCTCATGATCTTGGCAGCGTCTGGCTGAAAATGAAGGAAGCTATTTTCCAATCTCTTTGGGGGCAAATGTTTAGGATCATAAACATTTGCAAAATGTTGGGGCAGATAGGTATTTCTCACATATAAACTGAGCCATGGGAAATTTGGAACAATAGGACCAGGTAACTATTACCTTGCTAGGGAAGAATGACCCTGCCCATCCCTGGGTAAACATACGTCCTGAGGACCACTAAAGGCTTTTAGAGCTAGAATTCGCCCCTCTGTCCTTTGGGGTGACAGAGGCTGAGCTAGCTGAGGGATCTCAAGGAAAAGAGAAAGGTCCTCTTTGCTGTCCTTTCAAATCTCGAGATTTGGAAATGCACCAGAAAAAGAACCATGGGAGAGAAATGAAAGAAAAAGAAAAGGAAAATAAGAAAATGAGAAAGAAAAAAAGGGAAGAAAACAAGGGCATTTCAATAGCAGAGGATTGACCTGTTCTTGTTAGCCCAGAGGACTGTGGGGACGCTTCTCAAAGCCAAGGATGTGCTTTTGCTGCTGGCATTGGCTGCTTAATTGTGTAAGCTGAAGGTAGCACACAGGCAGGTATTGAAAAAGATAAATTTAGAATAAAGATAGTCCAGCCAAAAATTCCTATGAAATCAGTGAGCTCCGGTTGTATCTGGAGGAGGAAGGGAAAAAAAAAAAAAGGAATGTGTAAAACTGAGTGACAGCCCGTCAGCAAGACTGCATTTGCTGCTCTGACCTGCATTTAAACACAGAGCTGCTTAGCCTTTTGAACACCTAAAGTTGGCTCCCTTGTTTGCATTTCATAGAAACTACTATAGAAAGTAAACAAGAACCTTTGGTGAATTATTTAGCATACAAATAAACCAGCAAAGAAGGCTAAGTAGGCCTATATGAACTAACTGGATTGAAATATTCATCTGTAAATAACCCTCCAATCTGGCGCTTTCACGTACAAATACTACATGGAACATTAGACACAACTAGCTTCTAGGGATATTTAGGCTCACTAGAGAGCAGTTTTTATGTCTACTGGCATCTGTGGGTAGTGATATGGACTGACTGTTAATATAACCAACATAAAATTTATGTGAACACTCACTGAAATAGCAACACACTGTCAGACAGCTGGTGGCTGATGCGGAGCACATGCGGGTTTTATATGCGCTGCGTAAACTAACCTTTGCAATAAAGATTTAGCAGGTTTATTAGTTTAGGAAATCGCTATAATTAAGGATAATTCATAATGGCCGCTTATCCACTCTCCAGCAATAGCTAGCTTAATTTAGGCTCCATTTCTTTGAGCCATAAATAAGTGAGCTGCTATCTTCTGCACAGATGTGGCATTCAACCTGTTCGTGTTGGCTGGTTTTTGCTCGTGTTTTAATCAAAAGCATTAGTAGATAAGACTATAAAAAGCACAACGTTTGAAATAAATTAGCCAGAAATGCACAGGCAAAGTTTTTAAAAAATGTACTCCCCGCCTCTGCAAAAAAGAAGTAACCTCTCCCTCTAGAGGTAAAACAATTAAAAATAAATAATCCTTTTAAATGTACTAAAGGAACTTTCATTTACAAACCCAAGGAGAGAGAAAGTGACAGAGCAATAACATTAATGAAGGCCAAAGAAACATGAGTGTGACCTCTCTACAGTATTTCCATTTAACTGTGCATGTAATTAAAGCCTGACCTTTGCAAACGAGCGCACTGCGTGGTAACTTCCCCTGCGATCCGAGCCCCGGCTGCAGGGATGGGAGGGTTCCACAGCGCAGTCTTGTGTTCTCAGTGTTTGCTGTAAGGGACGGTAGCTTTCGCTGTCTGTCCCCACTGACGGGGACACCTTTCCTGCAGGACCCTGGCTACACCCAATACTCTTCTTCCAGACAGCCATTCCACCTTTGTGTGACAGCCCACATGCTTTGCAAACACCCACGGCATGAGTTGGCAAAAGGCGAGCAGTGCCAGGCCCCGGGTCGGGACTGTCAGCACCTTCCATGCCAGCTGGTGGGTGAGCACGCGCTGCGTGTAGGGCACTCTGCTAAGCCCTCCCTGGCCGGGTCCGAACAGCTCGCCACAGACGACGTTCCCCTTGTGGGATTTCCCCCAGGGAACTGCACATGATTGACATGGGAATTTGGAATCATATTAAGGGTGAAGCTACACAGAGATTTAAGAGTAGCTTTGTTCTTGAGATTTTCATGATTGTGGAGTTAATCCTGGTGTAATGGAATGGGTGTTGGTCTAAGAGTCGGAAGCTCTGGAATATATTTCCAGCTGTGTCACTTGTCAGCTGCCGTGTCCCTAAGAAAACCAGTCAGCCTCCCTGAGCTTTAGCCTCTGCATTTGCACACCAAGACATTGTCACCTGTCCCAGCTCCTGCATGGACTATCATAAGGACTCAGGGAAATAATGTCCACAAAAGTCTCCCAGGACAGCAAAAATGCTATGGTGAATTCCAGCCCAACCACTTACCGGTGGTAACTGGCCAGTTCCCAGTTTCCCCATGGCAAAGCAGGGCCAATAATATCTACATTATTCACCTCACTGCATCATGAGCATAAAGAGAAATGCAGTGTGCAAAAGTGGCTAGCAAACTCTAACGAGCTTTACTGTGTAAGTTATGTGAACCAGATAACCTCTCAATAGCTTCCAAAGGTACTGCTGGCCCATGAGTTCCAAATACACCAAAGTTCCTCAAAGTCACCAAGACCAGAGGGAGATGGAGAGAGGACTCTGAGGTCGAGCTAATCCCAAGCACCAATGGGTACGATGCCATGACTCCTATGAATGGGCACGGCACATCAATTTTTTAAAATTGTATCTTATTACCAAAGTAAATTTTCCATTCCTGGAAAGGTATAAAGGGTGGCTCGGTTTTCTCCGAGAATAGTTTTCCCTGGTGAAGACAGGGAATGCCAGTGACAAGGTAACTTGAACTCTTCAGAAGAAATCTCCCTCCCTGGGCACTCTCATTGAGAAGTTGGGTTTGGAGCTAAAACGGAGGAAATTATCATTATTTGACACTTTTTATTGACCAGTTCTGGTATTCAGAGTCCTGACTACAAAGTGGCACGTACACAGACAGCATTAACCAAGCAGCCAAAGACAACAGGAAGAACGGCTGTGACAGTGTCAGCACCCTCAGCGACCCCCGGTGTCAGCGCCCTTCGCCTTGGTGCCCTGCTGACGGTGGGTATTACGGCCAGTGAGATAGGTGGGTAGGAGCTGGGCAACTTCCAGAAGCATCTTTGCCAATCAGAGGGAGGATCTGCAGCCAGGGAGAGGCCCCTCACTTGCATTTCGTCACTATGGCCCTGAGAAGCAGGGTGACCTTAGCTCCCACCTTAATAAAAACAGCCACAGAGCTCCCTTTAGCCGATGGAGCGCCAGCTATCTGGCACGCTTACCTGTCACCCCGTGGTGGCAAGCGGCTCACTCTCTTTTTTAATTCATGTACAGGCCTATTTAACCAGGTGTGCACCGGGAGATTTATATCCCATTACAAAAGTGTTCTTGGCAAAATAAAAATCTAACGCTGTGGGCTGCGAAATAGCACTGGATCACAGAAGGAGGATGCAGGTGGGGTCAGGCAATGGCCACCCCTTCCCCATCCCAGCATTCAGACTGAACGTTATTAGCCCAAAATGAGGAACATATTTATCAGGAAAATCTTTTATTCTTTTAAAATAGAGTTTCCTTTAAGAGTCAAAGTTCATAGGAACATTTACCATTCTGGTGCACAAATTGACATCTTTAATAAGGCTTCTGGAAATTCAGAATTTAAATCACAGTTACAATGATAAGGTCAAAACATGTCAAACTAAGAACCTAGGGTCAAAAAAAAATGTTTTCATTACAGCTGAATTGTTTTAAAATATTCGTAGCCTTTAAAAATTATAAACTAAAGAATCTTAAGGCCAACAAACAGACCCCAGGGTTTCCTAGAGAAATATCTGGTTGCAAAAGCTTGCCTAGACAAGAGAACAAATGATTCAGTATGTAACACTCAAGCAGGAGCAGCAACAGTAACAGCAGCAGTAGCAGTTTAAGCTACATGTCACCATTTTTGAGGAACTAGTTCCAGAAACACAAGCATCCTATGTTAAGCTCCTAGAAGTAAAATTAGCAAGGTAATACAGCTGAGATAGATAAAGTATTAATGTATCTCACCTAGGATAAAGGAGGTGGCAAAAATGATAAAGGGAGAGGACTCCTTTGAAAAAACAAAAAGCTTATTAATATAATTTTTTTAAAAAATTACATTAGAAACAGTCAGAACACGGATTTGACAGATGGATCTTAGGATCCTGTATGTACGCACCTTCTTAGCACTAGCAATCCTGATCGCTGTTACAGGAGCTTGAATATTGGTTCCTTCCGTTCCCACCTCCTGCTAAGCTGCACAACTGCACATAAGACATTGGACTCATCCTATCTGAAACCTTTGGATCCCCGACATAGTTATGCTTATCTCTGGGCACAAAATATTCTTCTATGTTAGAAAAAAAAAAAAAAAGAATAGCTCTAAACGGCTGTACAAACTCTCTAGGCTTCTGTCCAAATTGCTGGCAGTGACCCAGTGTGGTTTATTCTTATTACTTATGTTTACTTTTCAGCTCGTACCTGTTTCGTAACTTTCCAGGAAGATAATAGGACACAGTCAGGCATTCATGATCTCAAGAATAATTAAAACAAAGAGGGTATGTTCTGAATAATAATAAGAACGAATTTCAAAATTGGAAAAGGCAGTGCAGTTCAGATCTCAAGCCCACGTGGGAAACAGTAGGTCCAGCCCTGAGCTTGTGTTACCAAACCATCCCCTTAGAATTTCTTTCATTGAAGGAAAGCAGATTGCCAACCAGAAATAACAAACCTTTCCAGCATGAGAGATAAATACGAGGCCCCCTGCCTGGTGCCAGCGACATCGGCAGCTTAGCGGTAATATTTTGCTAACTATCATAACTTGGATTCATTTAATTTGCAGATGGAGACCCCTATTGGTATGAGAAAAATTCCAGGGAAAATGGAAACTAAGCACAGGCTTCTTAACCAAATACACCTGAACTTACCAATAAAAAGACACAACATCCCCAGTTCTACTTCACAAAGAAAAATACGGAGTGCGGAAATCCTTCCCTCCCACCCGTGCCCACACACACCCTCCCGCACAAGTCACTCCCCGCACCCCCCGCAGGGGTGCGTGCACGCGCACACCGCACTCCAGCTGCCTGTGTCGCCAGGGTTGCAGTCCATCTCTTTGCTGACAGATCTCCGTGTTGGGCAGGATTTCCAATCCTTCATGACTATCTATTTGTCACTGCAGGTGAGTGGTGGCACTCAGCCTGATCCCCAGCCACTTTCACAGTTACTTATCTGTCTTTATGGATTCATCCTGTGTGTCAAGCCAGCGCATAACAGCATTACTGTCAGGGTGACAAAACTGTCCCCAGAGTGCCACAAATGATTCTCTCTCCTTATGGCTGCTAGCAGGGGGAAACACAGTGACACCACCTTGCCTCGCTCATCTTTCTCTGGCCCTAGCTTGGTTCAGCATCTCCTCCTGCAGGTAGAGAGAGCTAATGATGGGTTCGGATAACAACAGCTTTCCCAGGTCTCTTAAAAATTATAAGGAAAAAAGGCACAGGGCCGGAGTTAACTGCAGTGCTTCCTGCAAGGCGCCAGGCTCTTGTCACCTGCTCTTAGATGAGGCATGGAAGTGTCTGGCCACCTATCACTGAGGGAGCCAGAGTGTGAGTCCCCTCTTCAGCTCCCAGGCCCTGCCACTGTCCCACCCCACCGAGCGCACTTACAACACCCAGTTAAGGGGACCGAGAGGCTGTTAGCTGCTAAGCCTGTAAATCTGAACTGCAGTGGCAAGCCAAGATTTGAATGTTGTCATTTTTAGAGCAGAAATATTAACTGGAATTAATAATAAAAAAGAATTTCAAGGGTACTCTGGATTTGCCAAATGATTTGTCATCATTTTGGTGAGCTGACGGCTTCAAAAATAACATCTTATTTCTTTTCTGTTTTTAAATGGGGCCCTGGTTCCATTTTCCTGCAAGGGCTTCCTTCAAAATGCAATTTTGACAGCAATGTGGTGCCTGTGGCCATGTTATTTGGAAGAGAGGTTTCTGCTTTTCCTTTATTCTAATCCCACAACAGCATGCCAAAATTAAGGCGTCACTGGCAACGCTGAAATTTTATTGCCACCAGGAACTTGCTTAAGGACCCCACATTAAGACATGCTAGCCCTAGCCCAGGTCCACGGTCATTTCACTGGCCTGCCCGGAGTGACCTTCTAATGCCACTCAACAGTTTCACAGATCCCTCCAAATTCAAGGTCAGTGGAGCATAACTCTGTTCACTAGGGCAGGCACACTATATTTTGGGGCTTCAGTAAATGTTGGAAAAATAGATAGTCAACAAGACATTCTACTCACCAGGCAGGGTCAGGGATGAAGTTGAGTTGGAAGGCCTTGCTCTCCTTTAGAAAGGTCAAACTGAGACACAAGTGCGATGTGTATACGTGCACACACGCCAGTTCAGGAGTGCCCCAAACTTTGCTTTGTTCTTATCCTGATGAGCACTCACTGTCTCAGTTTTCTTAAATAGGTTCAATCTGATTTCTGACACTGGAAAAACAAACCTAAAAGCAATTTAGAAAACACCTGCCCGTGAAGTCAGATGGCAAAATATCTAAAGCTTCTCTCGAAATCTGTGACCTCAGAGGCTGACATGGTTTGATGGGAAATTTAATGTAATAGGCTGCGAAAGCCAAGAGGCCTGTTGTCAGCAATGAAGTCTGAAAGTTAGCAGAATTAATAACACTGTACAATGGAAGAGCCCTCGAGGGACAAGGCTGCAGAACCAGGGCAGTGGGGAAAAATGACTTTTGAAGTCATTTCACTATGACATTCTGTCATCACTGCTAAACGGAAATAAAAAATCATCCGAATCACCGCATGTTTCTTTGTGTGTCCTTCCCTTATCTAATATAAAGTAATAACACCCCACCCAGGCTGGGAATGGACCCTCGAGGGATTCTGAGAGCTCCATTTTGAATCACTAAATGCAATAAGAATAAATGCAAGTGGGAGTCTGTTTAGCAGAGAGTGATGCCTGGTCTGTTGCCCATCGAAAGCCAATAAATCTCAATGCTTCAACAAGAGATGAAAATGGTTATCTCATCATTGCAGTGCCAGGGCAAAATTTTCTCTGAGCCAGAGTATTTTTATAGATGATTTATGTCTTGGAAGGATAGTTATTTAGCAAAATGGCAGATAATGATGAATAGAAAGTAAATATGAATAGCAGCAAGGGAGTGGTGCTTTGCTGCCGCAATAGACCAAACAAAATACCTCCATAAAGTACATGCCACAGATAATTGCCATTACACCGAAACTAGCGTCCCTATATGACTGGGAGTGAAATACAAATGAGCCTAGCTGATTTAGTAAGTGATTGCATTTTGTTGTTCTAGAATACATGCCCCAGGAGTCTGCTAATTTTCCTTGAAAGCACACTTTGTGTCTATAGAACAGTGGTTAAGAGCACAGGCTCTGAGCTACACTGATTGGATTTAAACCCCAGCATAACTTCTTGGTTGTTAGACCCCGGGGTAAGTTCCTTAACCTTTCTAAACCCTACTTTCCCCATCTGTAAGATGGAGATAATAGTATCAACCTTTTAGGTTTGTTGCAAGGATGAAATGAGGGGTTCTGTAGAAAGCTCACCATGGTTCTTGGCACAGATAACACTATATAAGCTATCACTGCTATTTTGGGGCCAGTCACCCAGAGTACTATTTATTACACTTTTATCTAATCTTCTTCAGTCACTGAGTCTTTCAGTTGAACCCAGACTAAGATTCAAAAAGAAGAGAGTTAAAATGGAAAATGTACAGTCTATTGATTCGGCAGAGACCAACATTTACCTAGCACACCATGTCATGGTTGCACTGTCACTATCCCCAATTCTCAAGGCATAAGAAATGGTCACATTATCAAGTTGGAAGAGAAGTAAGGAACAAAAGACATGATTTCATGGAGTTACAATGAAAAGGAAGTCTATTTTAAAAAGAAGCAGAACTGAGTTTTTGGAGCCTTTGAATAAAAGATAAGTTGACTGCACACAGAATGTCAAAATGGAATGGAAGGAAGATTTTTTTTTAAAACACTTTTTATTTTGTACTGAAGCACTACACACGGGAAAAAAAAAACACAACTAATTATAGTTTTAAATGTCCAAAACGCCATGTCCACCAAAAGCCCGATGCTCATTAGTACTAGTAATTAACTTTACAACTGTCAACACAAACAGCACACAGGCTGACAGATAGAGAGTAGCTCTGAGGGTGCTAATAAATCCGGAAATAACAACTTGACACACAGATGCACAAAAGGATGCAGGTGATAAAGAAATGTTGACATCAAATCTAATTATCTTCGAAACGGCCAACTACAGCACGAGCCACAGTAATGCACTGTTATTGCTGGTGATGGCCCCACTGGAGCGGCGCTTAACCACTGCCTACAACCGGGCTTTTACAGCCCCTTGTCAGAGCCGGGGAGGACAATATCAAACAGGAAATTATGAGTGCCGTGACCCCTCCAAGTCAAAAATCCAGTGATGAATATGGGCTCAGCAAGGCATAGCAGATTACCCCCTCACGAGTTCTAAAGCTGGGATGATATATGACATTTTTATCAGGCACTTTCTCAGGAATGTCACCAAGAGGGAAAATAAAGGCCCTGCAAAGAGACGACTAGGTGAATTATGCAACTGTAATTGCCGATCATAACCTGATATGAGTTGAAATTGCTCTGTTTTCATATTGAGATAGCATAAAATTGTCGGGAAATGCAATGGCTCCTTAATGTGGGCTAGATGAGTCTAATATTCTGATCATTTTTCACTCGGCTGCAAGGTAAATCGAGCTTCCTTAACACAGCCACTGTGGCCCAGGGCAATCGAGGGGCCCAATTTTACACTTGAATTGAGCAAATATGTGTAAACTACGATTTTTCATATTTTCTGCATGCATAAGAAGATGAAACATCTTTATCATCTGTATTGTCTGGCTGAGCTTATACAAAATATTAGTTTATCTCTCCTACTTCGGTTCATTCCATAAGCGAGACACATAGATCTGAAGGACAGGCAATATCCCATATATAAAACAAGTCCATCTTTTATGCAGTCTCATTTCACAAGTTCTCCTATTTAAAACAACCACCACCACAACAAAAACAGATGCAGCGGCAGCATACAAAGGAAGAATTTTTTTTTTTAAGGGAAGAGGGAAAAGAGAAAATAAAGGCCTGAAACACAACCAATTGTTCCATCGTTCTCCTGTTCATGCATAGGAGGTTGGGAAAAGCCACATAATCTTTGGTGTCTCTTCTAGATTGTCTCCCCTTCCCCACTTAAATCAGTTAGACCTGCGGAAGGATGGTATCAGAATTTTATTGCTTTCCCACTGCGGCCTGCGGCAAATGGAAAAAAAATGTGTTGGCTTTCTTCCTCCTTGGAGTCATCTCTAAAGCTGGGCGAGTCTTGACTGTGTTATTGGGGTTGTTTGGTGCCTGGTCCTGTTCCTTCTTCCTGAGCCCCGTGCCCAGAGGGTCCAGGCCCAGCAGAGCTGCTTCTTTATTGCGGAGTGAAGTTGGCCCTCCACAACTTCTGTCACCTGTGCTCAGGCCCTAAGTCAGCCACAAAACGCCACTCATGGACAGGGCATGCTCTGTGTCGCCCAGAGGATGGCACCCTGGAAATGGGTCTACTAGAGAGTCAGCCATCAGGAGGGTGATGGTAGCAAGGTCCCTATGGAGACGTGTTCCTACCACTGTGATTTATTACTCACCATCAACATATCAGAGCTGTATTGGCTGATGCCTCTATCTTCTTGGCATTCCCTAGAAGTATTGGTGGATATAGCTGGGCCCAGGGCATGACTCACATCTACCTTCCATGTTCAATCTCAAGCCACAGTGAAAATTTGCATTCATACATCCGGCAAGCATACAAAGCATTAACACACTCTCTTTTTTTGACTTTTCAAAAATAATTAAACCATGTGCTTCTAGTCAAGAGACCCTTAGGTAATAGAGTGTTAATGACAGAGAGACCAGGGAGGAGGGAAGAACACTGCCAGACTGGCCAGAGTCACTCAAACGGAGTCACGGTTAGCATGGGATGCACACAGCTGAGGGCCGAGACATAGGACAGTGCTGTCTCTTCTGCAGAGGCCAACCAGCTCCACAAGGAATCCGTGCTAAACCAGGTTTGCCGGAACTGTCTAAAGCGAAGCTAAGCTAAGGCACAGGTAAGAAGAAAGTGTCATCTGCGATGTACTTGAGTGTGTGTGTGAAGGGGGATTATATAAGAGACCACTTTGTGAATTTTACAGCTCCTCCCATTCCAGCTTCCTCCGATGTATGCACCTAAATGAACCTTTGATGCTCTCTGTTTCCACATCCATTTCGCTACCTAAACTGTAAATTCCTTAAAGGCAGAGACCTTGTATCATTTGTCTCGGTATCCTCAGCACCTAGCACAGTCCCTGGCAGAGCTGGCATTCAACAAATACTTAATGAATAAGTACATGAACTGATGCCTGTGGTAACTGGCCAGGGTATTCATCATCTAATGCTGTGTAACAAATTCCACCATCCCCCAAATTTTTCTTTCTGTGGTTTTTTTTCTTTTCTCATATTTTTTTAATTTTTTTCCTTAAAATTACTCCAAAAATTAACAGCTTAAAATAGTAAACATTATTATCTCCCAGGTTCTGTGGGTCACGAATTTGGGAGCTGCATGGCTCTGGTTCAGGGTCTCTTACAAGAATGCAATCAGGCCGGGCACGGTGGCTCACGCCTGTAATCCTAGCACTCTGGGAGGACGAGGTGGGCGGATTGCTCAAGGTCAGGAGTTCGAAACCAGCCTGAGCAAGAGCGAGACCCCGTCTCTACTAATAATAGAAAGAAATTAATTGGCCAACTAAGTATATATAGAAAAAATTAGCCGGGCATGGTGGCGCATGCCTGTAGTCC
>CAUYRT010089834.1:0-57737 GCA_963574885.1 Lepilemur ruficaudatus
CCACAACCCTATGCGGGGGATGCTACTATTATTCTTATTTTCACAGAGGAGAAACAGTCCAATGAGGTCATGATGCTTGTGGTGCTTTTAACCATGACTGAATCTGTCTGTGGAACAATGTCAGGGCTACCATGACAGTTCGAGCCTGCGCTCAAGTTTAGAAGACAGAGAAAGACCACAGGATAAAAAAAAAAACAAAAAAAAAAAAACAAAACCTTGGGTTAATATTGAAATGATAACAAGGACACTGTTACATACCATGTATGGAATATTAAAAAAAAAAAAAGGCATTCCTCTCTTCTCGAAAGTTGACATTATTGAGGTTTCTGCACTCCCCCAAAATTTCATCCCAAAGCCCACCAGATACGTTTTAAGAAGTAAAAAAAGACAAACTTATTAAGAAATCGGAGACTTATAAACCTTAATAGGGTCTTGTAAGACATTATGATCTTTCATATCATCATGAATTTAGATAATTCCTCCAGCATGTATTATTTACTCAATGAATAGCAACAATTCCTACTATTAAAGAAAACATTTAAAGAATTTGTGACACATATGTTGTCTTCTTAATATACCTGAAGTCTGTTTTGTAAATACACAGTACATTTTTGGACACACACAGTATTTACTCCAATAGATTAGGCGTTTAGGGAAGAAGCTATTACAGATTATTGGATAAACAGATATTTAGACCAAAATTTTCAATCAATTATTTAAAACATGAGCCATTAAAAGTTTATTAGCGTGATTGTTTTTAAAGAACCACCACCAAGATCATTAAAGCAATCAAGGTTTTACAGAGACAATTAAAATATAACAATAAACAATTTAGATTACAATAAATGTAAATTATCACACCACGAGCGTAAGATGTACTTTTATTTATTTATTATTCTTTAGTAACTCGACTGTTTAATCTCTCAGCTCAAAACACCAACTCAACCATCCTTCCTGTGAGCCCAATCTTTGGTCAAAATTAATTTCGGCTGTATGGGGTGGCTAATGCCTGCAATCCCAGGACTTTGGGAGGCCAAGGTGGGAGGATCTCTTGAGGTCAGGAGTTCAAGACCGGCCTGGGCAACATAACAAGACCCTGTCTCTACAAAAAAAAATTAGCCAGGCATGGTGGCACATGCCTACAGTCCCAGCTTCTTGGTAGGTTGAGGCAGGAGGATCACTTGAGCCCAGTTGTTCAAGGCTGCAGTGAGCTATGATCATGCCACTGCACTCTAGCCTAGGTGACAGAGTGAGACCGTGTCTCTTAAAAAAAAAAAATTAACTTTTTATATTGTGGACTTCATGCTAAAAGCTTGTGAAAGATCATTTTTATTTTTTTTTTTGCTAAGGACTCCATTCTTTCACCGTTAAACTTGCCCTTACTTTTTTGATTTCACAAAAGAAGAATAATTTATACTCCACAGCCTTCTGGTTTGCTTGTACGTATACCCATGATCGTGTATTCCTATAGATGAGATGCCATACCTCACCCAAGAGAGATGCAGACTTTAGATAAAAAGGAAAGTCATAAACGAACACCAGAGGTCCACCCTCATGGGCATAATCCTTAACAATACACCACCGAGAGAAAGTCACCTATTATTTTAAAATAAATAAATCAGGTGCTGCTGGGGCTTTTGCTGTTGTTATTACAAAGGCAGCGTGTCTTCAATTTGAGTGGCTTTTAAGCAAACTGGCAAATGTTTCTGTGAACATCAAAAACACAAACAAAAGACTTTAATTATACTGTTAAAGCCTTCAGAAATGTTCTAGATAGAAAATTCAAAATTCCTGCACCATGTTTCATCCTCCAAAGAAAATTACGGCTAAATTAGAAAACCATAAAACACAGGATTGATAATGCAAATACCCGCAGAAGTCAGGCTGCAATTGTTCTGCCGCTGTAATACAATCTATTCCAGAATAATTTTTCTTTTTATTATTTCATTAAGTTGTATCTCACTAAAGTTCCTCTTAGGATCTCTCGGCAGCACCAAATTTTTCATTGAGAAAACGATAAATCACTGGCCTAAATTACAATTTAATTATAAACGCCTTTGCCTTCTAATGCTGCCTGGGACCTTTTACCCTGCTACATAATTCTAAAAAATGACCCCTGTCATAATTTCCTTCACTAGAATAATATGGAGAGATCTAATCCTGAATCCTGCTGTCTTATAATTTAATATAAGAGGTAATTATTATTCAAAAGATAATGTTGCAGATATTGAAAATATTCTGAAGTTTGAGTCTGAAAAAAAAAATAAAAAGGAAGAAATCTTAGGTATGTGGGAGCTTTCCATCACTGCACTTATCAAGAGAAGCAAGTTAGAAAGCAGCAAAAGGGTTTTTAATGAAAAAATATTAGAAGCTCTACATGGCAGGTGTTTTGTATTGTGTGAAATGCATTTATATAGTCTTCAAACCATGGTTAGAAATGAAATGCCTCATCCAAACGCCTCCTTGCAAATCGAGGAAGTAGGGAGAGCGTGGTGCTGCCGTGAGCAGCAGTGTCTCTGAGTTCGGAGTCTGTTTTAGTGCTGGGCTGATAAAAACCACACCCCTCCGTTCACATTTGTGACGGGAAGATCCGGGTGGCGAAGGGGCGCAAAAGAAAGAGAGGAGGATGGATCGAGGTGGCCAAACAGAAAAGTCTGGAGCTGAAACACAGGATACAGCAAAGAGAAAGGACGTCCTCGGGGCTGGGGACATCAGACCGGTAGCATCGGCATGGCCTTTGGCTTGCGGGGCAGTGTCTCAAAACTGTGGCAGATGGTGGCATTTTCTCTTTCCTTCCAGGATTCACAAACCGGCAACCAAGAGCAAAGGACAGGTAACTAACTGCAGGTTGCTGGATAAAAGTGACCTCCTCTTTGAGCCTAATTCGCAAGAATATAGATCACACGAGGTCACTCCCCTGAAATCGGGAGCTTGCCACCTGGGCAGGGATCGGCCCCTCCGCAATGATCTGCCACAGCACAGGTGAGCAGTTGGTGGCATTGGTGGGAGATTCCTCCCTGGGATGTGGCCTGAAAAGATGGGACAGCAGAGAATTCAGGGACTGGTCTCAGTGATGATGAGGAGGCAGCACTTCAGTGGAAAACTGATTTGAACTTTCTAACATCTTTTCACAAAAAAGGAAAAAGAGCTTCTCTGAAATGACAAATGTTCTTGAGATTGGATATCTAAGAGATCATTCCAGTGTGCCAAACTGTACGAGATAAAGAGACCCCTCTCTCACCTTGTTTCCACCAAAAAATTCAAGTGGTGATAAAAAGAACCATCACTGGTAACTAATGACATGGGTACAATTACAGGAAGCAGCACTGCGATGGCTCGGGAGAGGGGTGCTGACAGTGACGGTGGCGGTGGTGAAAGAGGAGAAAGAGCTAGGAGCAAACAGAATACGAAAAACCAGTCCGAAAGAAATGATACTCTTGCCTCCCAATCTTAGGCAAGTCAGCAAACCCCTCTGCAGCTCGATAACCATCAAACTAAACAGTACGCAGACACTGCTTTCCTGCCTCTTTTGTTTTGTTCTGTTTTTTCTTTGGGAGCCGTTCATTTAAGACGTAATAAATCGGAAGGGTGTTTCCCCCTGCCACCCTTGGCCCCTCCATAAATCTCAGGACAGTACAAATGAGGCACGTCTCATTATGGACAGAAAGAAAGGCCCTCCCTAGGCAGGGACATCCTCGACAACCATTAAAGCCATCATTAAAAATAACAACCCACCTAAGGAAGGCAAAAAATGAGTCATTCTTTGAAAAAGATATATTTCAATTAGCCAATAATATTAAAAATAGGTTTGGTGGGTTCAAACAGGAATTGAAATCGAGAATGCAAGAGGAAGCAGAAAAATTGACGTGGGGAGGGGAAGGGGGAGGTTTATAGGAGAAAGATCTATAATTTCCTATAGCACCAGCGGAGAGGGCCGTGAAATGGTATCCGTAACGAACCAGCAATAAAGACGTGTGCAGAGACCGGTAGACTGTGCCTACCTGAATCATTTTAGGAGTAGGAAAGATTTAAGAGTCCCGGGAGGTTCGTGGCAGACACTGGACCAGACTTCCCAATAACTAAGCAAAAGTCCATTAAGGTGGACACACAGGTAGATGAATAGGAAAGCACAGAAAGGCAATCTTCAGGTTTAAGATGCACTAACAATTTTCTGCTTTGCTATGGTTAAGTTTTTGAGGGATCCCGGTCATAACAAGGCATGGTGAGTGCGTTAAAAGTAGGAAAATAAAAAGCGAGGTGAAAGAGAGCGCTAGGAGGCTCTACCAACCAAGCCAGTTCCATCTACACGGCTGACTCGCATCCATGCCGCCCGGACTTAAAATTACACAGGGGAATTAAGATCATGCTATAAACTGGCAAATGTCCATACATGCGAACTGAGCACAAATTCGTCTCCTTAGTAGCAGTCATAAAGAAATGCAAATTGTTATATAATTTCAGATTATACAATTCCAGACTGAAAAAGTGGGCACTCTCTGGTCACTTAGGCCACATGAATCCCAACATGAAGTAAATAAATAAGCACCCACAGTTATTAAGTGGCTTTCTCTCTGCAGCAGCAATGCTGGAGGGATTAGAACTCACAGTTCCTGTAGGGTAAACAAACTCCTGTTCTTCACGGAATGAATGAGAAATTGCTCTTACGGAGCACTCCCAAATACAGAAGAGAGAAAACGTAAGATTAAAAAGCAGAATTGAGGTTGGAAGCCAATCATTTTAAAGTTGTTATGATTACACTTTGGAGAGAGAAGGTATCTGTTGGCTAATTCCCAGCATGTCACCCCGAGAGCACTGTAGTTTATTTTAGGATGATCCAGGAATTCGTGGTAAGGGAGTGGGAAAGCAAGCCAGCAACTCAGGGGACAGCCAAGCATGATTTGCCATCAGGCAAGTGACCACTGCAAGAAACTGAACTTTAATCCTGCTGGTGGGGGCGGGAAGCTCTGGGGGTCAGTGCAGAACTGCACTTCAGAGCTATCTCACCTAAGAGGGGAAGGAGCTCTAGTATTTATTATACCAGTTCATTAGCATGCCAGTAAATCTTTAACAAGATCTCCAGTTGGGGTGGGAGGGTGGTTGTGGGAGCCCTTTTGTAGCGTTTGCCGATGTCCGGGATGTAAATACTCCCACCACGGCTGATTTCAAGCTATGAACATAACCTCACTGAGTGTGTGTGGCATTGGGAAGAGAAGCACAAATACTATTAAACAGTGTTGCTGACTTACAGACACAAAAGATATAACCTCAAGACAAAGGCATAGAGAATAGTAACGTGTAGTGCAATGATCAGGAAGGGATGGTTGATTATCTTTGCTTTTAATATAATTTCTTTAATTAAAAGTGTATGTCATTCAATTTGTAGCCATGGCTGTATTTAACAACTGATATGCAAAATTCCTGAAAATTTAGCAACCAGGTCTTACAAGCCGGCTCCAACCCACCACCGCAAAGATTCCCCTCAGTTATTGGTTAAAAGATTCTCCCAGTGGAGATTTTAATGCCCGATATTTCCGGTCCAGAGTGAGGGTGCAAAAGTGAACCCCAGAGGCCAGACAAAGCCAGTGTGAGCAACTGGGGATTGGGCCACTGTACATTAACACTGTCAAGGCAGGAGGAAATGGAACCTCTAACAGAATCTACTTCATTGAATCCCAGACTGGTCATATTTCCTATAAGGCTTTACAATATTAATACTTCCAAATACTTCTGTGGTGTTGCTTCTTCTCACCTGGAACAATTGAATCCTTTGCTAGACGTGCTCTTCCTCCGTGTTCACCCAGTTCTAAGCCCATACTCACTGAGCTGCTCTGCTTTGCGCGTCAAAATTCCATCCACTCTCCTCTCTCCACTGCACAAATCGTGACTTCTGTCATCCCTATTTTGGGTGAGGAACTCTTGTTTTCCTTGTAAGCCTGGCTGGGAATCCCTGACTTCTGACTCTCTTGAACCCATTTCCTATCAGCTGTCGTATACACTCATCTCTGAGAAAGTTCCTTGGACAACATAATGGTCCAGACTCTAGTTATATCTCACAGAGACTCTTCCAAATGCTTGCTGAGTGGATTCACAGCTTCTAGTCTCTTCTGTTTCTAAGCTACCCAGAAATCATTTCTGGAGTCATTTGTCATCCATGTGCTGAAGAGTTTCACAGTGCCTACCAAGGAGAGACCTTACGTGAGTATTCAAGGTTCTTTGGGGTGTAGCCCAACCTCCCATGATAGCCCCACAGACCTAGTCCCCTTCCTGCTCTGGAAGATTTGACAAACCCAACTATTTGCTGGCTCTGGGTCAATGTTTATAGCTTTGCTGCCTCTGTGTCTTTTCATAGTAATTTTCTTCATGAGAAACTTGGTTCCCCATCCTTGAAAAGCTATCTCCCATGCCAGCTTTTCAATGCACTGTCTCCTGTTCCCCGACCTCTACCCGGACTCTCTCCCCACGTCAATGATCAGACTGCTTTGTCATGTTGCCTTGTGGTGCTTATTCTGACTGGTATTTCAGTGACTTCTCTTCTGTTCCTACTTTACCAATTTCTTTCTCCCCCGGTGCACCTAGCAGTATATTGTGCATAGTAGGAGTTTAATATTTATCAAATTAATATGTTTTCTTTTTAATCCAAATAAGCTAGATAAGACTGAATTTGGACTTAACAACCTGATTGAGCAGCCAGTACATTTTGTTATACAGCTGCCTGTGTATTGAATTAATCAAAGATTTTCAAAACATTTAATTCAACTTATTTGAAGGCATCAGCTGATTTTTAAAAACCCCTTTCTGCCCAACATCCTCAATATGTGTTCTTCCCTTGTGATTTAGGCTAAAACCACTCCACCCAGAGTGACCCCTTTGTTGAGAACCAATCAAAAGATGTCTACTTATACCCTGGAGAGGAGGATGGTGAATTTACTTAGAAAACAGGCCTTTGGGGTACTCTACATGGTTAAAGTCCTAAACATGTCAACATGGATGCATTTTTAAATGTAACGCAGAGTGACAAAAGGCAAGTTGCAGATGGATATGTACCTTATGATAACGTTATGCAACATTAAAAACAGGCAAAACAAAACTGCATGCCATTTATGGTGGCATGCATGTGAACAAAAGAAGAAAAAATGCACAGAATGATAAATACCAAATTCAGGAGAAGGATTGATTCTGGGGAGATGGAGGAAAGGGAAGAAAAATAAATAGATCAAGGGAAGATACACATGGAAGCCTTCAAATGGACTTGGAACTTCTTATATTTTGGAAAAATGGTCTAAAAATGTTGCAAAGTGTTCAGATTTGGCAAAGCTGGGTGGTTGACATAGCTATTAATCTCTGTGTTTTTTTCCTGTACACTTAAAATATTTCATAATTTGGGGAGGGGGAAGTATTTACTGGTATTGGAAGAGTCCCCAAATGGTGGTACATGAGATTTTGTAACTTAGCAAAGAACCTCCGAGAGGCATGTGGCAAGATATGAAAAGTAGCATTCCTAGAGAAGTCACTGAAGCCTGTCTTATCAATACTTTTTGATCTTTTAATCTAACTAAATTGATTACAATCATCTATTTTTGGTTGATTCCTCAATATTCATTTTAACTAAAACACCTCTCAATTAAGAATACACAGCTGATTCAAAGCAACAAAAACCCAATGAATAGGAAGGTTAACAACATAAACGCCAAATGATGCTAGTATAACACAGGTCCATCAAAGGAAATCTATTACTCCAGCAATGATTGCTGGGGGTAAAAGAAAGATGTTTCACAAACACTTCATCTGCAGCGTGGTCTTGTCCCAAGAATGTTCTCATTCATCGCTCCTAAGTAGTAGAATTACTATGAGAACCGCTGTCCTAGTCCATTTCCTCAGTGAACTTATCATAGAACTATAGAGAAGTGTTTTCCTCTACCTTCTGAGGGTTCAATCATTGAGTCTATGAACTAAGCTGATAGCAGGCAAATTAATAAGAGGCATACAAATTTATCAGTGCACAGGGGCATCACAGGAAAGAAAAGTAAATATCCCAAAACCCAGTGAGATCTAGAAGTTTATATACCCTCTTTGTAGGGGAGAGGGGAGAAGGGAGAGGGCAGACAGGTAACTTAGGGGAAAGTAAATGACTTGCGGGCAAGATGAAAAGACCCTGCGACGAAGACAGAATAGTCTGTAACAAGGTCTGTCTGGGCATGGTATGGACTTCAGCCTCCTCTCCTGGAAGATCTGTCCCAGCAGCACATTTTGGGGTGACATTTCCTGAACTCCTTCAGTAAGAACATTCACAAGGGTTTTTTGTGGGGGGGGGGTTGTTTGTTTTTTGGATTGAAATGAGCTAAACCTGCATTCCTGTATCCACGACAGGACGAATGTATTCACCATAGCCAAGACATAGAATCATCCCAAGAGCCCCTCAGTGGATGATGGACAAAGACCACGTGGCATGCATACACAACGGAATACCATACCACCCAGCCTTAAACAAGGAGGAGATCCTGCCATTTGCAGCAACATGGGAGAACCCGGAGGACACTACGCTAAGTGAAATAACCCAGGCACAGAAAGACAAACGTCACTTACATGTAGAACCTAGCAAAGTCGAACTCAGCAGTAGAGAAGAGAACGATAGTTACCAGGGGCTGCGGGGAGGGTTTAGGGAGTTGTTGGTCAAAGGACACAAAATTTCAGTTAGGAGGATTAAGTTCAAGAGATCTATCCTAGAACGTGAGGACTCTAGGCAGTAACAATGTATTGTGGGCTTCAAAATCGTTAAAAGAGTAGATTTTATACGTTCTCATCACAAAAAATAAGCATATGAGGTAATGCTTACGTTAATTAGCTCCACTGAGCTAGTCCACCATGTATATTGCAAAACAACAGGTCGGACATTACACGTACATAGGGTTTTTGTCAACTAAAAAATAAAAATAAATGAGTTAATGCACTGAGCATTAATGCACACTGTACTGTTGTTATGATCAATGATGTTTACATGGTAATGACAATGTGATCGCTTTCACTGACACTTAACAGTTTTAGGAAAAAGCCACGGTCTCTTTCTTATCACTTCTCAACTATGCCCAAAGCCTATCACAGAATCTAATTTTCATGCCCAACTCTACCTTTTTTTTCAGATTTCTCCTCTTTTATGCCCATAATTGCCCAAACCAAATTTCTGTCATCAGCTATCGTCCTGCACGGAGGTGGGGGAAAGGTTGCACGGCTCAGATTTTACCCCTTTCATAAAATGAAAGAAAACCGGGCCACCGCAGTGAGTGCCCTCCATGCCTCTGGACCTGCATGGAACGTAGCAAGAGCCCCAGGCCTGGCATCCCACACTGACGAAGGTGGCTTTTCCAGCACACTCTGCCCTGTGCCTGCCTCCCCGTTGTCCCCAGCCACAGGCTCCCAGCCGCTTGGTCCTGTTCGGTGGTAACTGGGCATCAAACAACAGTAATTGACAGCTTCTCCCCCCAGTCTCCCCCTCAGAGCAGCAGTTTCCCAGGAGCCGTCTTGTACAACCTCAAACACTTTATTACTGGTCAATTTGGGTTTCCTGCCCACTTTAAGTGGCCGTGCTGAGGGTCTCCAACTCTCTCTAGCCCTCACTGATCAATATTAACAGTCACTTCCACAGCATTTCCCTGCTACTCAGCAAGGCCGGGGACCGTCTGTAAATTACCGCAGAGCCTGGTCATTATACCGAAAGAAACGCTGTAATTCAAAAGTTAGGGCTAATTGTGAAAGGAATTTCTTTTCACGCTTTTCAGAACCCGAATCAAAGAAGGTGAGAGGACACACAGATCGCTCCTCTGATCGGACCGGGGTTGGTTTGTTTAGCCAGAGGGTTGAACTGCGGCCATTCCCTCCTCCCGAGATGCACTCTCTGCCTGGCGTTGATGTATCTGGGTCCCCAAAGTTCAGGTCCCCACACATAGAGGCACCTTCAGTTCTCCAGAGAGGCCAGAGAAAAACCACCCTAGAAAGCTGAAATCATGCATTTATAGTCAATGCATTATAGGCATGCAAAAATAAAAATAAAAAAAAAAACCAAAGTCAGGATTCAACCACGATTGGCTGGGGCTCTTGTAGTAATATTTGTTTACGAGGGAAAATTTAACAAGAAACAAACAGGAAGAGGGTTGTTTATAAGCAAAGAAGGCATAGAGATGCTTTGTAAATGCAAATCTCCAGACCTGGCAAAAGAACAGAATGGAAATTCCCTGCTGCTGGCAGCTGACTCCGCATGTTGAAGGTGACAGAGCCGAAAGGTCACCAAGAACAGGCCTTCTGAGATGGGGGGTGCAGGGACACTGTTGGGGGATACTCAAGCTATGCTACTGAGTGGGGAAGACAGCCCAGAAAACCACACCGTACCTCTCAATTGGGAAGCAAAACTGGAGGGTGAGAACAGCTGAGAAAGAGCAAGAGAGAAAAAAAAAAATAAGAGATTGATGGAAAGGAACAATAATTATTTTCAGACCCAAGAGAGCCCTTCTCCTCCAAAGATGGATTAGGTGTGTCACCCAGAACCACCTCAGCTGGGCTGTTTTCCTGCTACCTTCCAAGTGCTGCCCCAGAAGGTTCCAGAGAACCTTGGTGGGGAGGAAGAAATAACCACAAATCTATAGAGGGGCTGTCGAGTCCCAGGTACCTCCCCAGGGTCCCTGGCCTTGGCCACACCGTCTGGGAAACCCTGAGCCAAAATCACGTGGGAGGGGAGAGAAGGGGAGGGAAGACAAAGAGGGACCTGCCACGTGCTTACAATCACCCAGTCATTGAAGAACAGCCATCTGTTCTCGCAGTATACACATGGCTCACGCAGAGGATGCAGACCTTCGGAAGAGTGGCCAGGCCTGGTTCTGAGGCCTCAACAACCCCTGGCTGAAAATGGGTCTCATTTCCCAGAGCTCTGTTACCACCAGGTTTGTGAGATTGAACTTGAACTCAACCAACCAGTAGCAGTTCCAAAAATCAAGGCCGGTGCCTGGGCTGAGGTACCACAGGAAATGTCCCAAGTCAAACCCAGGGGGCTAAAATCTCCTCCCTCTGACATTACCTGGCCTGGGCTCAACTTTCTACCTGTCCGTGCAGGGAGCATAAGTCCTGTTTGACAACTGATTTGGGGACACGTGCCTACCCCTCACAGCGCTCAACCGGCCTCTTTGAGCATGGGATTCTGGGGGCTGGCAGTGAGGGTGGACAGCTGGGTGCTGGGGACAGCTGGCTTCCCTGGAAGACCTGCTGTCGCCAGCACACTCTCCTCATGGGATAGCAGGAAACCAAGTCAGGGCTGAAAAGCAAGGTCCGTGGCTCTTGCAACTTACTATGCACTTTTTTTTCTTTGTTTTCCCCCTAGCAGGGGAGGATCAGTAATCTCGGCTGCTCAGAAAACACAACCTAAAAGACGCTCCAATTTGCAGCCCAGCAATAGGCAATAATGTTGCCCCATGAGCGAGAGACTCTGGACCTGCCTGGCCAGCTCAAGATCCCGTACACGATGGAGTGTGGGGGGTGAGGGGGCTGTCTGCTGAGGAGGGCTCCCCAGTTGTCCCATATGCAGAGACTGGCCCACCAGCCTGGTGACAAGGCTGATCTCCCGGCTCCAGGACCTGGAGGGGAATTAGACACCAGCCGCCCCATGCTCTCTTTTGTTTAGGGGGCAAAAAAAAAAAAGGAGAGAAAGAGAGAGAGTGAAAAAATAAAATCCTCAGTCGTTTAGTACAAGTCATTTTACATGCTGGGATAATGAAGTATAAAAATGCCTTCAAAGAACTGATTTCCTACTTTTAACTCACTGCCAGCCAAGTTCTTTGTGAGGCCTCTCTGGAACATGCATTCCCGTCCCACTCAGACAAAAGAGCTGCGAATTCATTAAACTATTTAATTATGCCTTTTTATTTTTCTCCATTAGCAAGTCCTACTAGCACAAAGTAAATAAAGCCACCATGGTCTTCCCCCAGCAGACACACTAACTGTTTTTATTCTTTATTCAGTTTACAATATAAAGGGCTATTTTTTTCTCTTCCCCCTCCTCTTATTCTTGGCGAGTTTCCTAGCACAAGCCCTGCACACAGAAGCACCCAACTGTACATGCAATGCATGAAGCTGGCCCAGGAGCATTCAGAATTGCAAGCACATACCCTAGACAGCTTTCAAAGTACCCGCAGCCAACGGCAGCCAAACAGCACTTTACAGCCAGGCGCGGAAAAGATATTAGCTTTTTTATTTTTTTTTTATACTCTAGTAAATTTGCTTTTTACATCTATTTCTTTTCAGAAGGGCTTGTTATTGAGCTTACTGTCCACAAATTCCATTGATCTCAGGCTGTGACTCAATCCATATGCTCACGCTTTGACACCAACACAGCAAGCGAGCGATACAAATCCTGTTCAGGCTACAAACTTATTGATTTTATAGATTTCCCCCAAAGTTGTGATAATGATATATCATTGTTAAATTTGGTAGAACAAACTGCTTTCCCAATCTGTCAATGCGAGCATGAAAACCAATTCACAGCCTTGTTTAGAAGGCTTTCGCATCAGAAGAATAAGTACAGCCGAAGGAAGCAGATCACCGATACCCAGCGGCTGGCACCGGCGTGATGTATGATACCTTCCTCGCTGCCCTTTCCTGACCCACGGCACGCTGGGCTGCCAGACTTGTACTTACTGGCTACAATTATCCACAGTGATTCCTCCCCGGGACGCTCAGTATTAATTATTAACAACTGGGGGCATGTTGCTTGGGTGACCCACATCAGTAGGTTTTAAAAGACAATTTTGGTAATTTTAATATGCTATTCAGATGCAGTTGGATACATTAGGATCCTGGGCTTATTGACTTTAATGGGTCAATTTTTTTTTTCCCTGCAATTGTTCCCTCTCCTCCATCTTTAGGAAGCAAGGCAGCTGCTTCCAGCAGGGGGCAGACATCAGACCATGTTTCCTTTGCAAAGGACGCACACCCTTGCTGCTGGCCCGTATCTGGGTTAGGGGACTCCACTTGCCCCTCCACTCCAGGCTTATTTCCTGCAGAGACTGGCTAGATCTGGGAGTCCTGCCAGCCTAGTAGGATTCCATTAGCTATCCTGCTTTCTAAGGTAGTCACGTCCTCAAGTGTCCATCCAAGCATCCTCCATATCACCCCACCTCCTGACTCACCTTCTGCCATTTATTCAAATTCTTCATTGCAGGTAGCTGTCTGCACGTGTGTTAATATTTCAACCTGTCTGTTAACCTCTACTCCCAACTTCTTGATCAACGGCAGTGTCTTCAACTATTACTGGGTGATTTCCCTGGGTCACTAAGATTATGATCATTTTTCATGTTTTCCAAAGCACCCACCTTCCCCCTCTTTTTATTTTATTTATTTTATTTTTTTGAGACAGGGTCTTGCTTTGTTGCCCAGAGTAGAGTGCAGTGGCATCATCATAGCTCAATGCAAACTCAAACTCCTGGGCTCAATCAATTCTTATGCCTCACCTCTTATTAAAACTCGAGTACTTGCGTGGTCTCCTTTTTCTCTTTTGTCTCCTCATCTATTTTTGCTGCTTTTTACTTTCTTACTCAGGGATTCATACTAGCTCCTCTCAGATACTATTCCCTTAGCCCTCCTCCCGCTAATTTGAACTACACAGCCTAACAAAACAATTGGAAAACCATGCCAGAGTCTCCTCTCCTCAGATGAAATCCAGGTCTCTCTCTCTCTCTGAGAATCTTTCATCGCCTTCTAAAGTATTATCTGTTGTCCTCCCCACCGCCCTGAAGTTGCAAGCTACCTCTCATTTGAGGATATAGTGTCAGCTACCTGCTTGACTCAACCTGGATGCCATGGAAAATGTACTTTTGTCAGATCATGGTTTTCAGCTAAAATTCCACCCATGTGCATCCCCACGGTTTTCATTTCTCCCTCATGCACCTGTTTAATTCCAACAGGGGTTGAGACCTAGGCTTCTGCTAGCCTCATGTCTCCTAGGAAACTTACCCAAATGAACAGCATCCTAGTCCAAGTGAAATCAAGCATGCTGGCTTGGTGTGGCCATGGACAGACCCACCTGACATTCCCATCTCTTACCACCCAGACTTAACCTTGCTTATCTTCTTTAAAGCTAATATTAATTTATATCCTTACAGCACCTTCACATTAGCAATAGTTTTTCACACAACCCATGAGAGCTTATGGAGGTGTCACCATCCCATCTCATAGATGAAGACATTAAGGTTGAAACTTGCTATGAGTCACGGAGTTAGTAAGCAGCATAGCTGGTCCTTAAACCTAGGTTTTTGGGCTCTTTAGCCAGTGGTCTTTTCAACAGGGGATATTCCCTCCACATATTATTTAAATAACAACCTGCATCAAACCTTTGCATTCCGAGTGTTCTACATCCCTCACCCAACACACCGGTTGAAAAATGATTTTACTGCCATCTTTTGTCTATTTCCATCAACTTGTTTGGTGGTAGTCATTTTTAGTAATTAATTTAATTTTGCTCGTGCTGGAGAAAAGAAAGTCATATAGCAGTGGCTGCCAAGAACCATCATTATGGAAATGATTCCATTCTCTTCTGCAATTTGGGGGTGACCTAGGGTGGCCTGGGAAAGAGTCATAATCTTACAAAAAAACCAACCCCTCGAGGAACTTGTGATATATTATCTTTTCGAAGATCACTAAGATGGGAGATTTGAAACATAAAGAAAATTCTGACACAGCCCAAACATACAAGGTTGTTTACAGTCAGAGATCCAGCATGGAATTCCCACAGCCCTAGCAAGAGCGTTTCCAGAAAAGCACCAGAACAATTAAGTCCCCAGCCAGGAAATCACAATTAAATAAGCTGGCTATTCTCTTTAATCCACCCATTGCAACTTCCAAAGGATTTAGTGGGGTTTCTCCGGCTCAAGCCCTCCCACCTCCCAAGGACAGATGGAAGGACTCGCCTTCCTGCAAGAAGAAAAGGACAATTAAAATTTTATGATGAATAAGTTCCCCCCCTCCCCTAGAATTCTTGCTCTGAACACACACTCTTGCAGACCTAACCGCCCTCCTGTTCATAATTGCACCGGTCCAAGTGTGCGGAGCCTTCACACAGAATGATGGCTTCCCCTGTCTCCTGCATTTGTTCGGCTCCTTTGGGAGGAGCAATTTACAGAAAGCATTATCGATTTTTGCCATAATAGGTACAGAGATGCCTCACCGTCCCTACTCAGCCGGCTCGCTCTCCGCATCACAACTGTCAGGCCAGTTTGTGAAGCCCCGTCATTATTTTTTTTCAAGTAAATCCATCACAAGCTTGGGGGGGAGGGAGAGGTAAGGGAAGTGATGAAAATAAAATTATTTTCACCTTGCCATATGAAAAAGCGTTCACATCCTTCACTGGATATGAGCGCAAGCACCATTGAACAGCGGAAAAATAAAAGAAGGAAAAGGAAATTTGTAGCATCTCAGAAAGAAAACCAGATGAAAGGCAGGGAGATCTGGTTGGGACCTATTTGAACTATTCTGAGCGCGGTTTTACCTGGGCTCTAGCTGGCTGCCATTTCTCCCTGGGGGCTCAAACACCTGCAGACATTGTCTCGAGTGTGGAATAAAGAGAAAGAAGATATGTATTTGTGTGTTTATTTATTTGTATATGTGTGTTTGCATCATGGGATAGGATCTGCCTCGAAACTCCTTTCCCCACACACCACCCATCTTTAACCGATTCCCCTTCGACTTCATTCCTTGTGCTAGAAGTTGCCTGACACTCCCTGCCCCGCCCCAACCCACCCCTCGCCGGTCACCAGAAGCCACAACCATCTGGTTATGGATCAGCATGTGAATGTAAATGCTTCTGACTCTCAAATATTTTTTAAAACAAAAATGAGCCTCTTAGAAATCACATAGAAAACAAACAGAAAAAACAAACCCCACTACGTGCGTTATAGACACTCCATCAAGCCTTCTGAAATTCACATCCCGCCTTGCATGCTCACTGGTGGGCTCTTCCCACAGGTCGTCAGGCTCCCGAGGAAGGCTGGAGTTTACTGTCCTTCATCTGATAGTTTGGGCCTCCCTCTTCCTGCAAATTCCTAAACACAGCCTTGTCTGAGGCTCAGAAGATTTAATCCAAGAACTGGTTTTAGATCCCACTCCCAGACCCCCAGTTCGGTAGCCATGAAAAGTGACACCCGCTTAAGATTTTTATGAGATGTTGTCCTGGAGGCAGACCACAGAGAACGGCACAATTACCCGGCACTTTGCACGCACCCAGCCAGCCTCCGGCTCAGCCATAAGGAACTCAGTAGCCTTCAAACTGCCCAGTGAAAAGTGGCTGGTTTGCTCTTGGTATAAGGTGAAGACCTGATGGTGTTTTGTTCCAAGTGGTGCTTTCTTGAAAGGACGTTTACTCTGACATGAATTTGACCCCTAACATGTTATCTTTTCTCCACTCCCCCAGCCTGCAGTCCTCCATTCCTCAACCACAAGAACCTACCCTTAAAGCACACAAATCCCTCCTTCCCTCCTGCTCCTGTTTGGCAGGAACGTGTTCAAACAGACAAGTTTAGAGAGACTGGGGTCCAGATGAAAGAGGCAGACCTGAAATCCACTTGGACTCCAGCCCTCTGTGCCTAGACTATGGAATGAATCACGTTTAAGAACAAAAACCCAGCCCTCCTGTATCAGACCATATGGAAAACATACTGACAGCAGGGTAAGGAATGGGATTAGTTCCATCACACCTGCAGTTCTGATGAAGGCTGCCTGACTCCTTGTTACCCTTGATGCCACGTGCCAAATTACAACATGGCGATGCAGACCGATTCGAACATCTTTGCTTATCAAGAAGGAGAAATAAGAATCATAGCCATCATGAACCTTCCTCACTTTTTAATCATTGTTTCCCACCTGAACCTGGGGTGTGAGTGATGCTATTCAAGCTCTTGATATCTCTCCCACCCAGAAGAAGAGTAACTGTAAGGCTGTCAGAGAGACCATGCTAAAGAGTCCTGTGTTTTTGTAAAATTTGCAAAAGTAAGATATGTTAAGCCACGGGTTAAGGATACTGTCTCTTTTCACGCTCAGTCTATTATACCTCCCCTCATGGCAGGTGGCACCTAAGTCATCACTGGCATTTTAGGATCTGGTGGCATTTAGAGAAACATATTTATGTGAGGCTCACAGTCATGCTCAGGAACACCTAGGTCATAGCTAGCCAATGCGATAAAAGGAAACTTCCAGAAATACCCTGATCCCAAAACAGTAGCTGATGCTCCTATTATAGATTCTTCCAACCACTCTAAGAATGGTGCATAATAACTTACTGAACTCTTGTATGAGCCAGACACTACTGTGGAAGGGTGTTACAGGTATTACTTCATTTAATTCTCTAAACCAGGGGCCCCCAACCTATCTTGACTTGTATAATTATTTCATTATTACAAAGTAACAATAATAAAAATAAAGTGCACAATAAATGTAATGTGCTTGAATCATCCCCAAACCATCCCTCCCCTCTGTGGTCCATGGAAAAATTGCCTTCCATGAAAACAGTCCCTGGTGCCAAACAGGTTGGGATCCATTGCTTTAAACAACAGATGTTTGCTGTTGCTCTCAGCACTGTCTGCCAATGCTAGAACAGTGCCTGGCACACAGTAGCTATGTAACAAACATCTGCAAAATTGCCACAGAATAGTGGGCAATGGCACCAAAACAAGGTTCACAAAGAAGAAACATAATGGACCCATAAATACTAGTAATCAACAAAATGGAAAATAAGACAGAAATATAAAAATTTCTATCTAACATCCTGGCAAAGTTTCATTCATTTTTTAACGACAACCCCTAGCATGGGAAAGAGTCGTAGACATGGGCTGTGTGGGTATAAATCCAAACAGCCTTCCCAAGTAGTAATCTAGCAATATTTACACACACTCTTAAAAAATTGTCATACTCTTTGACCATACACTTTAGCGTTTGGGAATTGATCCTAAACATTGGAGAATTACATACCGATGTATGCAATGAAGATTTTTATCACAATATCATTTAAAAGAGAGAAAAATTATATGGAATCTAAATGTCCATTTCCATGGTTAACTGTTAAATGGTGACATAAAATTCGGTCCATTCACACGATAAAATGTCATGGAGCCATTTTAAATCATGCTTTTAAAGTAGCACTTAATGACACAGAAAAATATACCATAATGTTGAGTTAAATGAAACAAATTGTATGGCATGGCCTCAATTTTGTACAATTCTGTGATGTCTATATGACTGTATCTATGCATTGAAAAAACTCTCGGAGACCACTACTACCATAAATAGGGGTTAGCTCTGTGTGATAGCAGGACAGGTAATTTTGTTTTCTCTCTTCCTTTTCCACTTTTTCCCAAATTTTCCTACAATGAGCCATTCTTTCAATAAACACTTAATAATTACTAATATTGCCAAAAATACGAAAACATACAGGAAATCTGGCGTAGAAGTTTCCTTTTTGATTCTGATTGTTCAGAAAAGAATCAGGTCAGTTATCTGTTGTCCTTCCAAGTTAACATCCTCAACTTTCTCATCAGGAAAATAAGGCCCTGGATTCATTCTTTGACAGAAGGGCGGCAGCCTAAGGGCCACACATGGTCCACAGACATATTTTGTTTGGCCATATAATATTTTTTTAAATTTGAATTCTTCTGGGCAAGGTCTACCTTTCCTAGTTCACCACGGTTCTCATTCCTCCAAATTGTATTATATCATCCTGCCTGGTCCCTGCTGGTTTCCCAATCCTTGGATTTGCTGACCATTTATCTACATTAGTGAGCTAGGGCCTCGATCTGTGATAAACAGAAATCCTAATGGTAATGCAAGGTCCCCACGGGCCCTCCTCCTAACTGATGCACTTGCTATGCACTAGCTACTACTCACCTGGATATACTCTTTATCCACTAGCTTTTTTGAAATCAGGGACTTCTAGAAATTTTAGAAAGGCTCTCTCATGCTTTATGAGTAGCATGGTAAACATGGTTTGTAGCCATTGTTATTTATTGAATGCCTAATATGCCAGAAAACATGCTAAGTATTTATAAGCACCTTTAATCCTTTCAACAATCTTAAACGTTATTATTATTGAGTTATGATTATTTCCTTGATATAGATGGTCAAACAAGCACAGAAAGATCAAATCATTTCAATCAACACATATTACTGAGCATCTAGCATATGCCGGTCCTGAGCCAAAGCCCACGGGGTACCAGAGCCTAGTTCTTTCCTCTGAGTCACTCTACTCTTTGCCACAAGGGGTCCTCTATCTTATGTCCCCCTGGCCACTCCCAACAAAGGTAGCCCTGTGCAAGGGATGGCTTAATAAACTATTATTGGATTTTAATTAATTTATCAATTAATTCTAATTTTAAATTAGTCTGGATCGATATGAACTAAGCAGAATGACAGGGGACTCGGATTCCGGTTAGGGAGAAACACAGGATACACAGTCCTTTTTGTACAAGAGCGCTAACACAAAGACACATCATCTTTCTTTTTATTTCCTTCCTCTTTTTTCTGGCCGCTAAACCAGGTGAAGGAACTGAGGAAAGGAAACCAAATTATCGAAGAGGGCAATTTGACCACTAATATGATATGGAACATATTCAATGAAAATAAGATAGTCCAGAAATCCTAAAGGCAACGGGTTAATCTGCTATCAAGGCTGTTGTGTAAATGTATCTGGGTACATTGGTACACAGCAGGTGTCCCCAAGGCAGAAATGGTAGGAGGCAGTCTTGTGTTCTCTGGAACATGGCTCCCTTCGGAGCCACACCTAGACCAGGTGTTCCCACTGGCCCTTTTTGGGCATGCAGGCAAGGAGGTATTCTTTGGTTCTCCTGCTACAGACCTAGTCTCTATGAGAACAATATCTCAATTCTGGAAACTGTTCATTAAGGACAGGAACTAAGGACCTAAGGGAAATTATTATTAGCAGGGATGAATAATGCCACCAGTAACTTACACAATTTCAATAATTTTTGAATGAATAATGAATGAAATAATTCATTCACTCATTCAATAGCTATTCAGCACTTCCTATATGCTTAGGGCTCAACTAGTTTCTGGGCCTATAGCTGTTAATGAAATGAACCAGGTCCTTGTCCTCATGGAACTTACATACTGATGTAGCAATAGACAATAAGTAAGTATTCACATTGGGAACAGAAATAATGTTTCAAAGAAACCAAGGAAGGTTTTGTGATACTCAAGTGTTTGACAGAGCCTTGGAGTGTTGCTCATTTGGACTTAGGAAAAATGTAGAGTGAATTAAACAAACTCCAACTGTCAGAATTCAATTTCAAGCTATCTGAGATATCAACATTATTTTCCTAAAAGTGACCTTGACTTTATGAATCAAGAAATCTTTTCTCTCTCTCGGCTCTGATTCTCAGGCAGCAAAGTTAAACTTCTTTTAAATGCAGAAGTTTTTTCCGCTCATCTCCCATTCAGAGAAGATAGTTCAAAATACAGTAGGCAGGGTGCTCTATGAAATACACTGGCATAAAAATCAGATATGCCCAAATCTCCAGGAAAGTGTAACTTTTTCCTAAGGAAGAACTAAATTGTAAAGGTGAGCTATATGCCTAGAAGATTCCAAGTGGGGATGTAAACCGCCTGCACTGATATGGACAAGAAGGGCTCACAAGGAAGACGTACAACTTTCCTGTGCAAACTGGATCTAACACAAAGGGGTTCTCGATCTTTCTGGAAAGGGTACATTTTTTAATTTTTTAGTATCTCTTTAAATAAAACAGGAAGATGTCACCAGATATGAACAGAGTTAAGAATTTCCCACCTCTTTCCAAGCAGAATGGTTGAATTGGATAGTCAGTTCCAAACTCTTTCCTTACATTTCCAGAACTCACGCATGCTCACATGGCTTCCTGACAAGTGTGTGGTCTTAAAGCTAAATGCTGAGGCCTGATGACGTGGCGCAAATGACGTGACATGACACTGACTTCCCTTAGTAGGGCCAGGACTTCCCATCCATTTTACCAAAGTAGTTCAATGTTCCTTCAGATTACCTAATAACACCCCCTATGAGAAACACAGTCCCATTGACCACAGAATTATCTTTAACTGGTGGTTCCCTGAACACTTTACAAATTGTTTAGACTGGGAATACAGATGATTTCAACCTATGTTTATGTGTAGGGAGTCTAACAGAGACACAGAATAAAATAATAAGCAAAATAAGATACTCAGAAGGTGGGTTCTTCAGCTGTAATGATATTGATTCTAGTACTGCTCAGAAAATTCAAAAGGAGAAATAATATGTGTAACCATAAACATTAAATTATGCCATAAAACTTAATGCTACTCCACTATTAAAAGGTGTTGTTGAAGATTACTGAGTAAAGAAGCATGTTCACAATGTATCGTTGATGTGAAAATACAGACTAGGAAATAATACAGGCACTAGGATCCCAAATACACAATTAGAGAAAAGACGAGAAGGATAGACACCAAAATGTTTATAGTTGTCATCACATAGCAATAGGACTAGGACAACATTTTCTTCTTTTTGCTTGTATTATTTTTGTAGTTTAAAAAAAGACGTATTTCTTCCATGTGTGACTTAAATAATTATAGACCTAGTTATTAAGCCAATGAGCTACATGACCCATGAAACAATTTCTTCAAACATACGATCAACTGGCTAAATTAAATGATCTTTAAAATTCTTCCAACTCTAAAGATCGATACTTCTAACAGTCAGAAGCTAGAGGCAGCAAGAAGGGTTAGGATGATGAAGAAGCCCAAGAACATCCTAATTATTTAAGTGTTGAAGAAAGCAATCTATACTATTTTCAATAGGTGAGCTTTGGCAGTAGTCTGTATGTAGATCACCATTAGTCTGTGATGAAGTGTTCCCTGGGAAATTAGAAAAGATAACTTGATTTTTTAATAAAAATAAAATTATTCTTCTCGACCATCTTCAAAGAGTTAAAAAAAAAAGAAAAAAAAGAAAAAGAAATACATAAAATTATTCATCTTTAAAAACTGTCCTTAAGGTTGAGATGGTCTTCTTCCTACTCTTTTGTTTGGGGTGGTGGTGAATAAGGATGGGTTTAAATGTCCTTTCTTTTGCAAAACAATTTGTTAATAATAAATAGTAACTGGGCCTGTTTAATACCCTCACAAAACCAAATCAAAGGCTGACAGCTCCTGTGTCAGCTTCCAAAATTTAAAACCTTTACTAATCCTAGTAATTCAAATTCAGAGACTACTAATTTACACATGATGCATTTCCATCCACACACATTTTACTGGGACAATATTTGCAAACCTGTGGTCCTCGGGCAGAACATACCCACAGATGAATTTTGTCTGCTAACAATTGGGAGCTATCTCTACCCGGTTCACATCCCTACGGGGCAACAAGATGCTATACTTAAGAACCCTGATGTCTGGCCTACACTGGTCATTTTTCGGCATTTGCCTAGCCCTTGCAGGCATTGGAGTCTGCCACCTTTTTAAGAAACACAATAGTGGCCTGTTTTCAGGAGAGAACTTTAGGGGGATTATGGAAGCCACATTCTGTTTTGTGGGGTTGGAGAGAAACTAGCCCCAAATTCCTCTGCATAGCAACTTCCTGGGTTTTGGTTCAGGAGCTTGGCATGGTTGATGAGTGTTCCAGCAGTATTCTTTCAGTTTTTGCCAGTAGCCAGGACAGGAAAGCAAACCACATACAAAGAATCCTTAAAAGCCCAACTGCAAGAGTGTTTAACGACCCCAACCATTCCAAGTGTCCCTCCCCAGCTCCCCGTGGGGGATGCCTCATTTAAACATATTCATGCGTTGACTTTCTCCTTCCAAAATCACTCCTACCATAAACATAAAGCAAGAAAACACCCAAGAATGTTAAACACCTCAGTCTGTAATGGGATTAGAGCATCTGTAAGGTGTAAAAAAATGATTTCATTGTTTCCTATAAACTTTTCCTCCACCAGAAAGGGCCTCAGTAAAGATGTAGAAAGCAACTTTTTAACCGGCGTATATTAAATCTGACAAACATCTGTTCAATCAAATTTACAGCAATACACAGGGCCTAATAAAGGTTTATTTCTTCTTGAAGAACAAATTTAAAGATTTTTTTAAAGGCTTTTATATATAAAAAGAAAACTAGACCTGCATTTCTTGGCCCAGGCTGATTGCAAACACTCTCCGCGTTGCCAAGCGCCGGCCACAAAGGGATCTGTTTCCTCCAGGCAGCAGCGAGGGAGACCTGTGCCCAGGCTCAGCGGCCAGCCGCTCTCCAAAGGAAAAGCACGCAGGATGGCCCAGGAGGGGCGACGTCTGGGGCCAAATGTGGTCATCAGAGGAACACACCAAGGTAGCAAGTGAGAGCCCCAAGGAGGTGGGGGTCGTACTCCTATTGCCACCGTTTCTCCTCGCTGCTACGTGTGTGTGCCCGTGCGCACACACGCTAAGGCTGAGAGAGAAACCAGGAATGGCGCAGAGTACAGACTGCTTAGGGTCAGGGGTAAGAGAAGGGAATCCAGCTCCGACTCTCATTCTTTTAACTCGGCAGCTATTTGAAACAAGGTTAAGGACATGATTTAACGCACTTGGAAGTAGGGATGGACAGGACTTTGAGAGTAGAACTGGAGCTTCTCCTTCAAACCAGGAGTGATTCAAGGTACACGCTGGGACATCTACTCTGATGACATAGCTTCATGCCAGCCCGACACACCTGGCACCAGATGCTCACAATCAACTCTGCAGCTGCCCCATGAAGCCACAGCACAATGGGGAGGGGGGAACATTTTGAAAGTATTAAACCATTTAGTTTTTCCCCTTATGTGGACTCCTCTCACCACCCATTCAACACATGGGTTTCGTTGCTTCAAGGGAAGGGTAGAAACGTAAAAGCTCCTCTTGACAGAGGCATGATGGGGTAGGGTTGGGGGACCCAAATGGATTAGCCGTAGAGCAGAGTAAACATAGAATGCGACACAGAGAAGGAAGTAACAGATCAGATGCAAGTGTCTGAACTTCCCCTTTGGGGTCAAAATTCCAGAGAATTCCAGGGGCAAGGTGTGATAGAAACTTTCATGAAAGTATGCTGTTCCTTCCAGTGTACTGGGGCTTGCTCGTTCATTCTCAAGGCAAAGGGGAACACACTGCAAATCTCCTGAAGTGATACTTACTTCACGCATGGCACCAGGAGGACACGTTGCTGCCAAAGCATTGTTTGGAAGTGGTCAAAGGAGGCATCTAAGAGGAAGCACTAGAAAGACGTCTGTGACTTCAGTAGTATGACATTTGGGGACAGACACTTCTTTGTTGTGGGGCACTGCCCTATGCATCATAGGATGTTTAAAAGCATCCTTGGTTCCTTCTCACTAGACACCAGTAGCACATTCTGTCCCGCCAGCTGGGACAACCAACAATGTCCGTAGACATTGTCAGTGTCCCCTAGGAGGCGGCAATACCACGCCCTGTTGAGATTCATGGGACTGAGATAGCAGCCTAGATCTCAGGTAGAGCCTGGGCCAGAACATAGGCAGTCAGAGAGAGCTAGATGCCTTCAGAGGGGTGGACATGGACTTAGTGAGAGAGCTGGTGACATGAAGACACTACACCCGGAGGGGACCGGAAGCCATGGCCAGACCCACACAGATCCTGGAACGACCAGCCGGATCCAGCTGATCCTGGGGGCAGCAGCATCGAACACCTGGGGCCGAGCCAGGCTACCCAGGCCACAGAGGAGACCCAAGGCCAGCGTGCACACTGGGATCCCCTCCTAGAGCTGCCACTGGGAAGACAGATTCTCCCCCAGCACTCAGAGGCCACCGAGGTAAAGAGGTGTGGTGAGATGAGATGGTTCTAGAGGAGAGAAATCACCTTCCCTGAAAAGGGTGTCTCAATCTTTCATTGATCCAATATTTTTCCTACACAGAAGGAATCTAACCTAGAGACTATTTTAAACTACAAGAGACGGAGTTCCCTTTGGCTGACAAGTTTCAGTTTTTCTTCTACCATCAAGGATTGGTGGCAACTCAAGCATAAGATGAGATCAGGTATAATCGGAGTTGTAGCAAGTGTCGGGGACTCGCCACACTTCACTCCAGATTTCCTCCTGCTCCCATCCAGCTTCCAGGTTTCTGTCTCTGTGTCTTGACCTTCAACATGGGGGATCTGCTTTTCAGTCTTTTCCAGCCTTGGATTTCACTATTTCTCAAAGAGCTATGGCTCTTTCTGAGGTGGTCAACTCCCAGGACACAACTCTCTGCCTGGGATTCTAGCTGAACCATCACCCCATGGTGGGCAAGGAGGAACCCCCCTGCCGTAGACTTTTCTGGACCTAAGGGAGAAAAGCTAACAGGTAAACCTTCTAGAGTCCACACTGTCTAATATAGTAGCAACTAGCTACATGTGGCTATTAGAACTAACTAAAACTAGACATTCAGCTCTGAGGACCCTGTTATAGGCTACATTGTATACCTTCCAATTCATATGTCGGAGCCCTAACCCCCAGTATCTTAAAATGGGACTGTATTTAGAGAAAAGGTCTTTAAAGAGTTAATTAACTTAAAATGAGGTCTTTAGGATGGGCCTTAATCCAGTCTGACTGGTGTCTTCATAAGCAGGGGTCCCCAAACTATGGTGAGTTGTATACTTATTCCATTATATATTACAATGTAATAATAATAGAAATAAAGTGTACAATAAATGTAATGCACTTGAATCTTCTCGAAACCATCCCCCCTACTCCCCAGTCCGTGGAAAAATTGTCTTCCATGAAGATTGTCCCTGGTGCCAAAAAGGTTGGGGACCACTGCTTATAGGAAGACGAAATCTGGAGAGAGAGACAGAGACAGATAAACATACACACACACACACACCCCCATGGATATGCACACACAGAGGAATGACCACATGAGATAGAGAAGGGTATCTACATGCAAGCCAAGGACAGAGGCCTCAGAACAAAATCAACCCTGCTGACACCTTGACCTTGAACTTCTAGCCTCTAGAACTGTGGGAAAACACATTTCTGTTATTGAAGCCTGTGATATTTTGCTATAGCAACCTAGACTGACTAATATATTCACATGTCAAGAGCCACGTGTAACCAGCAACTACCACGTTAGACGGCCCAGATATAGACCGTTTCCATCTTTGTAGAAAGTGCTAATGGGCAGCACTGCTCTAGAGCTAATGGTCGCTGATAGGAAGAGAAAACGTGACTTGCTGTGACTCATACCCAGTCTCCTACATGGCAACCCTTATGACTGAGTGGCATGTGTGTTGTTCACTTAATGGGTTTCTTCTTCTTGGCTTTCACATTCAGTTAGAGCTAAAATAGCCAAAATTCTAAAGTTCTACTGCAGGTGAAAATTTTCCCTCTGTACGTAATGTGAGAGCCCCATACCTCTGCTTGAGAATACCAGTGGTAACACCCACCCTCACATGTACCTAACACCTTACCTTAATCCCAAGAACTAACAATCCCCCCTACACACACACACACACACAGAGTTGTAACTGCACTTAATTCTCCAAACCATGTTAACCATGTGTACCAGGAGCTATTGGTGCCTTCCCCATATTCCCTCGGCCACCCAGAAGTAACCAGCAGACAAGACAGTTCCCACACAAGCCACCTTCCCACTCTCTCCAGCGGAGCCTTGTGTGCAGCCAGGGAAGAAGAGAGTTGAGTGTTGAGAAATTAATACACAGGTACAATCCTCAACTAGTAAGGATAAATTGTCCTATTCCGAAGGGTGTTCCACACAATCTCCGACACCATCCCCAACAGGAGGACGTTCCAGTTGCCCTCAGTGCTAACCAACGTCACCACGTCCCCCCCTGCCTGCCCTCCCCCACAACACTCCCGTGCAACACCTGGCCCATTTCCCAGATGGGCAACTTGCATCAAACCCTTGTCCTGAGGTCCGCTGTTGGGGAAAACCAAATGAAGACACCATGGCATGCTTGGCAGCCTCTCCCCACAATCTTTACACACACAAAGGACAAACACTAGAACTTTCACATGCACTTTTTAATGTTTTCTGACACCTCTTAGATCTGAAGACCCGAGGGTGAGCTCCCTATTGTAGGCTCTCTGGGGTCTTCTCCAGGGAGAAGAAATCTAGACTTGCTTCCATGGCTTAATCTACAGGCTGCCTTGACCAAGTTCCCTGCCTAGCGCCTTTCAGGATAACCAGAGAAATACAACCAGGGTAATTTCTGAAGACAAACTGGACAGATCAGTGTAGATGCACAGAAAGCTGATTTTTCTGCATGCTGAATATAAATATAAGGCTACCATGGAACAAATTGTTATTTTTCTGACTCTCCACCATAAAAATGTTGAAAAGCTTGGTGACCATTTCAAGGAAACTTGATGTTAAAGGCAGAGGAGAGAATGCTCAGGATAGAAATGAGAATAAGACACGGCTTTGCCTTCATTGTGGCAAAGAGTTTCACTCATGGTTCTGCTACAGCTCAAATTCCATTACAACAAAAATGACGCCAGTGTTAATCCTTGTATAATACCCTCAACTCACCAAAAAAAAAATTCTGAGTCTCAGTGGGCAGCTCGCTTGTATCATGGAAACATCCAGTGCGCCGTACATAAAGAACGAGACAATTCCTTTCGAGAGGTTTGACTTGTGGAAGCCAAGGAGAGTGGGCAAGTACCCAGAGCCATCCCAGTTCCATATGGTCCCCGTCTATCTCAGAGGGTTGGCATCAGGTCCCTAATTGTGCTCTTCCCAAGAGGCCCACTCCATGCTCAACTGAAAGGAACTTAAGCCTCATTCATGCTAATGAGGCTCCTTTATTGGTCCAACAGGACGGAAAGAACTTGAAAGCTTGATATTTCCGGCCATTTTTGCCAGACAAAGAGCCCGAGTGTCAGTTAGCACAGAACTCAAGGACAACATCCATGGCCACCATTTTTGTCTCAAGAGTGCAAACAAGACAAGTGGAATTCCAAGGACCGAGAGCTTCGAGCTCTACCCTACACTCAAACGACGCCCTGGACTCTCTCCATAGGTGTCGCTGTGGTCCTGTCCAGGGCTGAGCAGAACATTTCATATCTTTGAATAGGAAAGACAGCCAGGGAAGAAGAGTGAATACTTGAAAATTAATGATGTCAGTCTGTCTTCGTATATCAAACTAATTTGAAAGGGCTTTAATTTTCTTAAAGGATAAAAAAAGGTTTCTTTGCTAGATTAAACTTGCGATTGTCATTCATATATTGTTTATAAGGTAGTCATCTCTTCGCTCTGTATTTTTTTGTTTTTGATTTTGTATACTAGTTAGCAGTGAAGACTTGTCTGCGTGTATCAGAAGAAATAAAGAGAGAAACGTCCTTAACTGTCAGTTTTAATAAGAGGAGTCAACATGCCTCTATTCAGGTTAAATATTGTCCTGTCACATTTCAATAGAGTCAACAGATTTTTTTAAAAGAAAAGTCAAAAGCACTGTGTATGCAAAAAACCCACCCTGTCATAGAATGTCAAAGCCCTTCTTTATCTGGGGGAGGGGCGTGGAGGTAGGACAGAAAAATCTTTTGTAAAATGTGAAAAATTACCACTCAATTGGCGCTGACATAAAAAGGGTGCTTTTTTTTTTGTTAGAAAAACAAAGAAAATCTCTAATTTAATAATCACCTGCAAAGTGTTATTGTGATGGGAACAAAAAACACACAATCAAAGTCATCTTTTTTAAGTAACTATAACGGTTTTTAAAGCAATCACTGCACTTTATAGCAGCTCATACACATAAACCGATGATGTTCACAGCGGAAAAAAAGCCACTCCAAACTCTTCAGGGAAAGTTTCTAAAATAACAAGTGACAGGCTACAATAAGAAAATGCAAATGGGACATTATGTTCAAAATAAAACCAAACAAGATTTTTTTTAACCCAAAACATTTCAGTAAGTAGGCATCATTTAGGCTTAACTTGCAAGAGAAGACTCTTTCTTCATAGGAGGACTGAAATGTCAATGATACACATTCTGGAAAGACAGACCAGGGAGAACCGGACACATTTTGAATGGATAAAAATTTATAAAATGAACTAGCAGAATAAAGTTATCTTTCTGCTTCAAGTGCCTGCTGATTTGTTAAAAATGTGAACCTTACTTGGAGTTTTCAGGATTTGATACGATACGTTTTTATTTGCAGCAAACACTATAATTTTAAGAAATTACTCTAACAATGAATGAAACTCTTTCCATTTAGTAACCATCTCCCCTAATTAGGTCAGGGTAAAAAAATATGTACAGCCTTCTAGACTAAGTCATATTCAGAATAATCTCAAACTTGATCATATCAAACCAAATGAGATTAACTCTTCCCAAGAATGGCAAGGGAGGCTAAGTCAGAATTTCAACACTTACAGATTATTAATGCCCAGGCTTTGTTATTGACAAAAGAATGCTCCAAAGAGTGTTACTTTCTGAAGGTTTCACCAAGGCCTAATAATTCCCTGGAATGAATGATATGCTTGCCAACAAAGGAAGATCAGAGCTGAGTAAATCTGCCTCAAGTTCTTTAAATGAACAATGAAATAAGCATATAAACCAAAACCAAAAATTTTGCTTTGGAGTGGGGTGACCATATGTCCTCATTTGCCCAGAACAATTCCTGGTTACTTCTGTTGTCCTGGTGTTTCATTTGTTTTAGAATTCGTCTTGGATTTTTCTCTTATTAAGTAAGTATTATTAGTCATAGTTGCATTTTTAAAAAATCCAGAATAGATCTATCTAATAGACCTGCATGTTACACTTCCTGCTTCTGCTACGGTATATGTCTAGTTGTGGATAACAGAATTCTCACATTAACACACTGTTAAATCTGAAAAATGACCAGTGTTAGCCTGTATCTCTTTTCTAGACTCTTTCCAGGGACAACTCAGACCCCTTTTTCAAGGACAGCTAGCAGAGCACATGCTGATAAAATAAGCACTTAGGGGAGAGCTAGCTCCTTTGGTCTATGGTGGTGGTGAGAGAAATATCTGTCACGGCCTTTGCTGGCTTCTTGTGCCATGGGCCATGCATACTAGCTGCACAAAGGTGGTGGTGGGGTTACCAGGAAAAGGAGAAAATTATAGCAGTCCTGTTTTGGATCATGTAGAAAGGAGCCTGTGTACTCTCACTATTGGATTTTTTGCTTTAGTATATAATGAGAATCTGTAACTATTTATTTATTTTAATATTAGGTATTGCTTTTTTTTAAAATTTTGCAATAAATTCTTTAGGCAGCAATAAGCTCAAAGCCATTGAGCTAAAAATACACATTAACAAAAAATTTAAGTTCTGAATTTCTACTTCTAAAGAAAGTTGATGAGAGTCTGGAACTTGCACAAAATGTGTGCTGACATTTACCAGCCACTAAAGAGGAATCGCAGTGATATCCCTGACTACAAGAAAAGCAAAAGACACCAACATGATGAAGTATCGTCTTCTACTTGAATTAAAGAGAGATAATTTGATGAATTTTGTCTCATACATTTTTTATCACAGAACATTTTCCTGAATGAAAGCAATAAGACAGTGTCTGCGAGAATATTTTTGGCTGAAATATTTACACAGTACGTATTAAAAAACAAACAAACAAAAAACCACCCAGAATCAAGAGTCTACTCCATTTAGTAGAATTTTCTGTGAGTTTACCAGATACTCTAGCATTTGTAGAGAGAGAATTTCCACTTAAAGCACCATGGCTTATAAAGATCAGTCAATTAAATGTGTCAACAGTTTCAACCAAAAAAGGAAACTTTGAAAATTGCAGGCAATTTGATGAAAAATTAAAAATAATAATAACATTGAAAAAAGAATTCTAAAGAATACAAGTGATGCTTTATTGGAAACATGGCTAAAAGACTTACAGCAGTATGTGAATATGTACCAAGAATAATTATCCTGTATACGTTATTTTTTAATGTTCACACAATATAAAAAGTTGTTCTTATTTTGCTATAATCTACACTGATATGTATTACTTCAATTTTTCAGGAAGAATGATATTTTTAAAGATAATTTTTGAGTAGAACCATTTATAGGACTACCAATACAATAGACAACTTTTTAAAATAATACATATATTTTAAGTTTTTTAAAATTGTGACAAAATACGCATAACATAAAGTTTACCATTTTAACCATTTTTAAGTATACAGTTCATTAGCATTCAGCACATTCAGATGGCTCTGCAACCATCACCACCCAACCACAAAACTTTTCTCATCTTGCAAAATCCAAACTCTGTACCCATTAAAAAATAACTCCTCAGTCTCCCTCTCTTAAGTCCCTGACAATTACCCTTCTACTTTCTGTCTTTATGAATATGGCTACTCAGGTACCTGTTATAAGTGGAATCACACAGTTACAATAAAACAACTTTTGATCAATAAATACGTATGTCAAATATAGCTCTCTCTTTCACTCTCAAAAATATCCTGGTTTGGAACACAAATTATATATAATCATTGTACATCTGAGTGATAGTATCAGTGATATCTTGCTATTCACCAAGAAAAGGTGACTGTCTCCCAAGTGTGAAGTCTCTGTTATATATACATGTGCCCAGAGACATTCCCTCTTGAGCCACGTCATCATGTGGCTTTGTACAGTGCCAGCTTAACTGAGTAGGAACTGTGTGTCCAAGGGTCCCCTTCCCTGCATGGTTCCAAGTTAGCGTTGTCTACAAGTGACATCTTGCACAAGATTTGGAAGGAAGAGTGAAACAGCAGCCATTTTTTGTTAATGCTCTGAAGGTTTGTGCACCAGGTTGGACATTGGACATGGCAGTGGTCCATACACACTGGGGATCTGCTAGCTCACCCACATGATGTGCAGTGGCTCACCCAGGTGACATGCAGCAGCTCTTGGACTCACAGCTCCTCCTGCTGGATCTGCTCCTCTGGCTTCCTAGTCTTTGGCCACAGACACACGCAACTCCTTGGTGAAGGGTGCCATCTTGCAGGTCACCTGTGGCATTGAGGTTAGAAGTGGGCAGAGGCAGATGGGGATTGATTCCAGTTCATGCATGTGGATTTAGTTTTCCTTGTGGGTTTCTTATTCATCCTCATTCTTGTCTATTTCCAGCTCTTCTTCTCAACAGCTGGTCTGACTGACCAATGGCAAGTTCAGTGTCAATACAAGATGCAGAGGCAGCAGCCCACGTGGACCAAGCTCCCACAATTGTGGAAGATCTAAACCCTATAAACAATCTGTTATTCTAATTGTTCATGATGGTTCCACTTCTCTGCTTGAACCTTGAAACATCATCCTCCTTCCTCAAATCCAGGTGGTTCCTGAGTTTGATTTTATAAGCCACCTGCCAGATACAAATACTGAATTTCATAGCCACTTTGATGTTTATGAAATTGCTCTCAAATGATACCTGGCAAACTGAAATAAAAAAAACGACTGGAGAAAAATAGAGAAAGGCAAGTCAGAAAATGCCCTGGTTTTCTCCTTCGGGAAAGAAACATCATTCCTCCGTGGAAAGTAAAGACTAAAGGGTGGGGCCGCTGGCTCTCTCATAGGAATTAAATCAGAAGACAGTTCCTTTTCTCTCCTTTTATTCACCTCATTTCACCTTTGGACACTTTACCGGCCACTCCATTCATTTAGAGATGTGTTCTGGCACCATGGGAAGACAAGTGGTCAATTTTAGCAGGCACCAGACCCAAATGGAGATGACTGCAGGTCTTGAAGAATAATGCAAGTTGGGACTTGGAAGAGATCTCATGTCTGTACCAACATACGTGTTATTCATTTCATTGTTGATGCTGCCAGATTCCTAAAGCCTGGTGGATGTGGAGAAGCGTAGGTAGGTGCACTAAATGGGTTTATAGCCAGCTATGTCCAAGTCTCTCCCTATGGTCTCTGCAACTCCATTTTTTTGGTGCGAGATAAATATGTCAGAACAAGGAAAACAAATTTAACCTGCCCCTGCCCCTGCCGCCAAGCTCTTTCTTGTTGGTGGCCACCCATAGTGGAATGGAAACAGCATCACCGTCCCAATTCCCAGTTGCTCTGAAAGTGTTTAAGAAAGTGCCGGAGCATTTTACTGGCATGAAGAGTACCATCGACGCCATTTGTAAAAATGAACAATTAAAAATTCTTTCCCCGGAAAAAACGAACACTGTGCAAAAGCTACGCTATTCAAAGCTTCAAAGCGAGGGGTTCTGTGAAGTCCCCATCGACTCGGCCCATTTTAGTTATTTCAATTTACTTCGGGGGAAAAAAAAGGAAAAAAAAATCCCACAAAGCTGACATTATATAGTAAAGTTTCAGGGATACGGGAGCTATTTAATCATTTTGTGTGCTACCCTGGCTTTTCTGCAGTCTTTTTCCTGCGGTTTTGTTCTTCAGCTGCTCATTAGCACCTCCCCCAGAGAGTGGGCAGGAGACAGGGAAAAAGAGATAAAACCCAAATCCGACAATTTTATCAGTCAGGCTGTCAACAAGTTGAATATATTGCGAGCCCAGGGGGTGCGAAGGTACTTTTTAGCAGATCCAGTGAAAGGTTTCGGTGAGGGAGGAGGTCAACGCTAATGGCAACATTGAGATATTTTTTTGGATTATCAAGGGATTTGACTGATTTGTGCCCTCCACATCTCCATGAGTGCTGATCATCAAAAGTGGGGCAAAAATAATTAAGCATCTATAGAACTTTCTTAAAGACATTCCTAAAAAAAAATCTATCCCTTTTATCCCTGTATGTTTGGGGGACGTGTTGGAAAATTTGAATGGCAAACAAATAAATTAATTTCCTTTGCTTTGTCTAGACTCTTCCAATTGCACTGTAAGGAAAAATAAAACCCTCACAGCAGGTTCGCTAATTGCCAATGCACTGGTCCTTTCAGCCTGGCTCTGGCTCAGGGAGGGGCAGGACCCATGGAGAGGACACGTCTGAGCAGAGAGGGAAGTAAGATTGCTGCCACTAAAATGAGCCAGAGCTTGACAATGAAGCTTCGAGTTGGCCACAGACACAGCAAAATGAACACTGTACACTCTACACATGAACACAAGTTTCCTCGGATCTTGCTGTCTGCACAGAGACATGCGATGCTTCATGATGTCGTGAGGCCACTCAACATACAATGTTGGCTTCTCCTTAGGTTGAAGGAAAAAGATACGATCGGGTCTGCCCCCTCTTTCTCAGGAGTAGGATGTTCTTTTACGCTAGAGTTCCAAGGCATAAGAAGAGGTGATGTCTCACAGTGTAAGAGTACTAGGCGTAACGTAGAACTCCAGAGATGGCTGCTCAAAGACGCCATTGCTCTGTTGGTATGGGGGTTCTAGAGCATTCACGGAGCGCCAGTCTTGGAACACTTTGCACTTAAGTTCCGTTTATCTCCCTTCTCTGTAGGCTGTGTCCCAGGCTGTTCCATCTACTGCCTTCCTGCTGGGACTCAGCTGATAGAAAGCACTGATGGAGAATTAGAAGACAGAAGCAAAGGAGAAATCAGGGTATTTCTCCCTCTTCTGCAGGTTGTACTTCTGGAAGCTTCTTTTCCTCTGTAACCTCTTCTCCTCTGTAGCTCCGACTCCCAGCAGACCGGCGTGCTGTGGCTCTAACTACCATAACCCCAAGCCACCCCAACAAGGACTGGCCCTGGCTTTCTGCTGGTGCTAACCTTTGGCCTCTCTCTCTCTGCCCCCCTTCTCAACCCCTCCAATGCCTGGACAACCAAATCTGTGCATTGAATTTGCTCCCTTCCAAATACCAAAGTGGTTTCTGCCTTCTTGGATAGCTCCTGACGGATACACTGGAGCAGTGCATTTTACAGATCATTTTCTGTCTTCACAGTTGACTCTGTCACTGGAATCCACCCTTTCATGATCTCATCTTTTGTTAGGACCAGGTTTCTCAACGGCAGCACTATTGACACTTTGAGCCGGATAGTTCTTTGTCATGGGGGCTGGCTGTCCTGTGCATTGTGAGTTATTTAGCGGCATCCCTGACCTCTGCTCAGTAGATGCCAATAGCACCTCCCCTGTCATAATGATCAAAAATGTCCCCAGACACTGCAAAATGTCCCCTGGCGGGGAGAAATCTTCCCCAGTTGAGAATTGGTGCTGTGGAACATGGGCTGGCTGTTCCTGGTTAGGGAGTGGGTGACTCAGGGGCAGGGAAGGCAGAGGGTGGGACAGTGGGACCCAGAGTGGCCTGCCCTGCCCTGTCCTATGTACTGACCACCAGGATTCCCAAGAAGGTGGGAGAAAGGGCAACACGGTTACCCCAGTGATGCCGAGCATGTTGACTCTTAAGGCCAAAGAACCAGCTTCCCTTCCCACTGGAAACACACGGCAGGCCTGGGCTGGGCTACCATAAGGCCCAGGGAGGGGCCTTCACTCACCATTTCTTCTCCTTAATGATGTGTAGAAAACATACAGACCAGAGTCTCCAGGCAAGAAGGAAAACAGTGTTCTTCTCCAGGCCCTGTGACCGCTGTCACATCTGTCTCCAATCTGCTTTTTTGAGTGCAAACCAGCCACCTCTGTGTACTGGGACACCATCAGACTTTCCTCCTCCCAGTCCCTGGCAGGGATATCACCGTCTCACTGTCATGTCATTCAGGAAGGGCACAAAGGTACTGCTGGCACCACCGGCACAGCGTGCCAGCCCAGTTCCTTGCAGCCTGGAGGTAGCATTGTAATTTAATTAAATGTCAACCCCCAGGTATTATATTTCAAATGCAAATAACTTTGGTAATGTAATATTGTGGGCTGAGACTTTAAACTCAAGGAAATCGAGAAAATCAAGTTACGGTTGCTCTTAGAATTAGCATTCCTCCACACATTCCTTGGGCACTGGGCTTGCTTTGTGTCGCTAACTGGCCACAAAAACACCCCAGTGACTGAATGTTTACTGGGCGGTCTGGGCAAGTCTGGCTCCCTCAAGGTTGAGCTCTTCCCTGTAAAGTGACTGTCCTTTAAACTGGACTTCTGATCCATTAGTGGGGGCTGTTGTTCAAGGGTACAAGTGACAGGGGATCGAGTTTTATTCCTACCCAGATCCATTGCTGGAGAATTGTGCCAAGCCTGTCTTTGGCCCTTAGCTTCCAAACCATTAAAAAAAAAAAAAAAGTTGACATTTACTTCCTCCAGCAAGATGCCATCCATAATAGCATGGTGCTCCTTTTACATGTTTTGAATGCCTTCAAAAACAGCAAAACACAAATGCAAAATACTTTAAAGACAAAACAACATATTTCTGTTGTTTTTTTCTCCGGGCTCAGGTCTCGAGATGACTGACTATGAAGACAGTCTCAAGATGATACTCAGTGGACAAAGAGCCTCCAAGCCCCCCAGATTCTCAGCCCACAGGAAATTCCTGTAGAAAGCTGTTCCCTGGTATCCATCATGCCCCTCACCATAGAGGGCAAGAGAGTTGAGAAGTGAAATAATTGGAAAGAAGCTTTCACTTGAAGGACATCCTGAGGTTGCCTCCTGATGCACCAACTTGATTATGAAATAGCCAAAGTACATCTATGGGATTAGGGTTTGTGCCTTTTTTTTTTAAGTGAGAAATTAACAAAAGGTTTCCATTGTACCAGTTACTGGAACAGGCAAAAATGGGAGACATTTCATAATAAAAAAGTGGCCCACTCGATAAGTGGCCGCGTATGGAAATACCATCTTCATAGAAATACCCAGTTCACAAGCTGGGGCAAAAGTGGACAGCAAGGGAAATGCTAAGAAGTGAATTCTTTTGAGTCTCTGAATCCTGAAAGTCCATGTTCCCTCTAAAGCAGCTCCTCCTCCACGCCTCCCAAAACAAGTCCATATTTTCCCTCACAGATAGAGTCTCCACGGCTTCCTCCCTCTCACGCTACACGTGTGTTTAAGATGTGAGTGGAAGAGGTAGAAAAAAAACTGCCCAGATGTTCCCAACTCAGCCAACACCACGCAGCTCTGGGCAGCCAGGCAGATGGCTTTGGACCCTCTTAACAACAGCCTTGGATGAGATCCCCAGCCAGCCCCATAGAAGCTTGTCCTCGAGCCTCATTAAGTGGGAGACGAAATAGCATCATTTCTAGCACTATCCACATTTATTTACTTATCTCTATTCTATTTACATCCTTCCTGGTTCTCAAGCAAGATTTAGAGCTGCTTCACAATGACACAAATAACACAAATTAGTAATTGGGAGGGAAGGGGAAGAATGAAAAACACAAGGGGACCCAGAAATGGATGAATGCAAACTGAAATTTAGTCTTACGTGTTTGTTTGAAAGGACCACCGATTTTGTTCTAAGGCTTTCTAGCCACAAAGCCACAAAGGGAAACCCTAATCATCTACAAAGCCCCCAGGGTCCACAAAGTGAAAAGGAACCAGGAGAAGTCTAGCTACTCCTGATGCTGAGATTAAGTGTTAATTTCTCCTCTAGATCCACATTTTGAGGGTGCATATCACCAATACAGTGGCCATCAACCCCTAACGTCAAATTCCCAAAGCACAACCTAGAATGTTTCATTATTCAAACCTTTTAAGAAGAACGCTACCTTGCTAAAACCATCTTCACACTGAAGTTACAGCCATTTTGAAACATGCCTATAAACCATGTATTACCTTCTACCTACTACAACCATATATTACTTTCCATCATACTTTTGTCTAGTTCACCAATTTTAAATACCTACAAAAATAGTGTCATAATGGGATACACCTAAAAGGGCAGATGGCCTGTCAATTATGCACAAAATGATGTTTGAAGAGAGCATATAGGTAGATTATTTTTTCCATAGTTTTCATCAGATTCTTCTAAGTATTGACCACCCATAATGGCTAAGAACACTTCCACCACCAGCAGCATCTAGAAGACGACTGGATAGGTTCTGGTCTTCTATCAGGCTGGGGCAAATATTCCATATTGCATCATTTTGATCCTTCAGTGACATGCAAAAATTACAAAGACTTCATCGAGGCATAGGGGTAAATGTGGTCAACCTAGTTTGTGACTACTTGAAATGTGAGTCGCAGGGAATGTATTTACATAGCAGCACCTTGTCAAAATTTGGATTTAGGCATTCAGAACAAGTAACCACTGCAAAAGTTTGTGGTCACCCTTTTGGGGGAAGAATCAGGTTTCCTTTTGTTCTACAGAGCCAGGAATTAGCTGGTCTCAGCACCCAGTGTGAGACTACAGCTTCTGGCTTAGGGGATATACATTATCATGAGAATTCATGATCAAACCGACCAAACAGAACCTCCAAATGCACTCTCAATAAAGAAGCTAGCAGGTTTATTTCTCTCTAATTACAAATTTTTAAAGGTTGACATTATTTTTTGCCATTGTCAAATAATTCTTTTTTTAACTACAGCAATATGTCACAGGAAATGAGTCCTTTATGTCTCATCCTCCAGAGGTAATCACAGGTAATGATTCAGCGTCTGTTCATACAGAGCGGTTTCCATACCCCTGGTCTGTGTGTGCAACTGTCACTTACCCAACTTCTACGTAAATGGCACCGATGAGATCATATTCTAAATACTGAACTACAACTTGCTTTTTTCCACGTAATGATCTATCTTAACTCCGTTCTCATAAACAGACGGGGTTGTCACTCATGCTTGCAAACGTGACCAACTGTATACCATCCAGGAGATCTGCTTCACTCTCTCACCATGTCACACCATTCCACGGCAGAGACAGACATTCCGCAGTGGATTCAATCAAATCCCCACTTTGGGATGTGTCTGTATATCTGACCGTCTCAGTCATTACAGACAACAATAGACAATACTTATGCATTTATTTGTGCCCTTATGGAAGCATGCCTTTTAGAGTCCTAAAAGGGATTCATTGGCCAAAGGATGTGAACATTTGTATGTAACAGCTATACCCAAATTTCCCTACCAATTGATGGTACCAAATAAGAATTCAAGAGAATGCTTATTTCCCTGTCCCCTAGCCAATACTGACAATTTTCTATACTTGTAACACACTTAAGTCTGCAGTCAAAAAATCATATCTAATTTTTTATTAGAAAACACACGCACATGCAGCTCCCATATATAACAAAAAGAATTATCGCATTCCGCATCAGCATGACCATAAATCCTTACTGATAACCAAATTCTTGTTAATCCAATGGCGTGTTACACTTGCCACTGGTGTTACACACTGTCACCCAGAAAGAAATGGTGGGCACTGATGACAAGCTCTGAGACCACTGCCAACAGTTGCACTGGCGACGCAACTCCAGGGAGCATCATCCGTCTAGACTAAAATCTATGTGAGTTTAGGACGCAGACTGCGCAGCCCCACACGGTGACCCCATGAAAAACTGCTTCACTGAGAATCCAGAACAACATCCCCTTTAAATAATAGTCTTAATGCTCAAAATTAAAACTCCTTTTTCTCTTCATTCCACATAGTGAACCCCCCACCACGGACCCAACGCATCAGGCCATGGTGCATATGATGTCAACTCAGCGAAGAGTTGGGCACATTAATCCTTGTAAGACACTATTCATTAGTATCTAAAAGATCTTTGTCCCATTTGTTCACCCAAAGGGCATAACATTAAAATGGCATGATCTCTCGTGACGTACAAAAGTAGTTATTAATTTGCACTCATTATCTAAAGATGTTTGCCAGTAGCCTTTGGATATGTCTCTGGTGTGCACAGATGGTACTTGACAGAGGAGACTCAGGGAGTTGTCAATGGCTACAGGTGACACCGTTTAATCTGAACGACTCATCTACAGCTGGAGTTTACTCAGAGCTTCAGATGCAATTATTCAGCTGGCCAAACTGACAGGCTAGAAATGGAGCTTTTCAATTATCTATTTCAGTAAACATTTCCTCCTACCTCACCCTGGTATTTCTGAAACATTCCCGTTCAGGCCAGATCATGTCCAAGGTCTAGACAGATAGAATAGCGTGGTGTCTCGCATAAGAGTGACTAACCAAAGGACCCACATATATTCATTTTCCTTATTTTGCTTTATTTTGCATTTCTGGTTGACATCTATACTGCCACCATTCTCTGGAACCTTCGTTGGTGCTCTGCACTGATCTGGATGACTTCCTTGTCTCATTACCACCCTGATTCACAAAGCAAAACCCATTTGCTTCCAGACCAGTCTATATTTCTGACAGCTTTTGCATTCTGAACATTACTATTTCTCTCTTTTTAAAAAAAAAAAAAAAATTCTTTCTGTTATTTCTGCTTGGTGACAGAATATTTGGTATTGACCCATAAAACAGTGCAGCAGGAACCCAATTTTTCAAGAACTGCCCCAAACAGATTGGATTGAATCTTGCAATTAGCCCCCAATTTGCATCTCACGACAGGAAATTCATTGTTGCAGCCGTAACTTCAGTGGACCTGGTAGAATAAGCTATTGTTGAAGTAATTCCTGTAAAAGGTCATATATTTAAACCCTTCAATTTTTTTGACAACCTCTCAGAAATGAGTGATACAGTTGCTCCAGTGTCCAAAAAAGCAATAATGTCCATACCACTTTTCTTTATAGGCAGGGTGGAATATTATTACTCCATTCATCACAGACTATTTTGGTTATAAAATATGTTTCTTGATATTTGAGAGACCTTTTTCTTTCACTGTCTTGGAAAAGCTGAAGGTCTCGCGCGCTGGGTGTCAGCCTCATGGTTTTCTCATAATACGTTAACTTCTTCAGTGTCTTCTGAACAATGGTGACATTTAGCAACTTCCACTGAATTCCATCTCCTTAGGAGCAGAGAATGAGGAGGCTGGTCTAAGATTCCCACTTCTGTTCAATGGGGAGCCATTGTGTGGTCTTACTAGAAGCAAGGGGTAGACTCACGGGGTCAAACACACAGGGCTTCTTGGGTCAGGAGTTAAAGCACATACATGAGGAAGAGGCAGAAGATAACAGGGAGAGGAAAAGCCTGGGGAACTAGTCTACGAAAATCTCCCCCGAAGGCATTAAAATTCAACTTCACAAAACAGTGCTGTCCAAACCAAACAAGTGTACGGCCAGCCTCAGCCTTCAGCTGCCATTTTGAGGCAATGGATTAAGTGGCTTCTTAAAAGCTTTGCTTTTACAGTGAACAGGCCCCATGGATCCCACGCTCTTTAATGTCCGCGATTCTGTCTTCTTGCCAACTCTGACCCATCAGTGCTGGTTTAACTCAAGTTATTGATACTCTTTGATTTATGTCTCTGGTGTCCTGACAATTTGGGGTTGGCCTAAGAGGGAGGCAGGCAGCTAGAATAGTCTTCTGTTCCTGCTTCTTAGGTTACCCAGACCCAAACCAAGAATTCAGTCAAAATGTGTTTACGACCATGTTCCTTATTTTCATTCAACTTTCTGGCACAGACTTCTCATACTTTCTCAGTGAATGTTGCTTGTGGAAATTGGGAGTCTACCCTTGCCAACCTTTTGATTTCAAATTCCCTCTATTTAGATTTTTTTTTTTTTTTTTTTTTTGGTACAAGCAGGAGAAGGGGAGGGAGGAAAGGAAATGGGAGGGGAATGGATGGGAAGAGAGACAGGGAGAGCCCAAATCAAGCGTATCATTTGATTATTGCGTCAATCCTACCGCTGCTGCTCCACAGTCTAATAAACTTTAGTGGCCTGGAGTTACTCAGCTGAGCACTATGTTACTCTTACCATTATCTAGGGGAGGATTTGTCAGATTCATAAATTGTTCTATCACTGAACAGGGAAAGCAGGCAGAAGAAAAAAAGAAACTTCAGAGTTCCTTTGTCTCTTATTTATGATTTTTATTATAAATCTCTTTCAAATATATGGAACAAAAGAAGGCTTGATAGCACTTAGTTTGAAACTACTCCCAGCCTTGATATATAAATACAGCACCTTCAGAGTCTCTTGACAGAACACTAAATACAGAGTCATCTTCCAGGGCCAATAGATTAGAAAATTCCCTCCAGAGAGCCCAGTGGCTTATTTCTAGCCCCTTGGGACTTGTGTCCTATGCTGAGTGGGGTTTCATTGAAGAGACTATTTCCTGTATGAAGGACCATGTTCTTAAACTATCGAGGCAGTGGAGTGGCGGCCATCTGGTTCACTGCATGAGTCTGTTTTGGCTTCCCCAACATCAAATTGACCGAATTTTCCAGCACATCGAATCATTCCTTACATAAAATAACAAGTGGCCTGAAATTATCACTTATGTAAAAACAAAACAGATCAAAATCCCTCACATGTTTAATTAACCAAAGTCTAAACTTTCCTACTGTTAAGAGATGAGCCTTTTTTTTCTTATATGCCAAAGTGCATACTTTTTCGAACTTATGGGCTATGTTTTAAATTATTAACCTTCAATGTGTTTTAAGGTTGAATTTAAAATTTTTATCCATCTTTTTTTTTTAAAGTTGTAAAAATAGAGAAAGAAATGGAAAACAAATGGAGCATGTCTGTTTCACAAATGGGTTTGTCTGGGTAGCTCTGGTAGAGTCCCACAGTGGAAGAAGCTCAGATACCTTAGATCTTTGCTTAGAGAACTACTTACCCAGGGACATTTACATCTGTCTCTGAGTAAGCAAGAAATAAATCTTACTATGTTAAGTCATTGTAATGTCTAAGGTTTGTTTGTTTCTGCAGCAGAACCTGACTAATACACCAGGTGATCTACCTGGTCCTGTGGATTTAACACCACCACCAACAAATCTCCATTTTGATTACTTCCAAATGTATTTCTCAAAGCCAACCTCCATCAGAAAGATATAGATACAGGCATAGCAGGTATAGATGCCACACACACAACTTGATCTCTCCACTTAGGAGTCTAATAGGCATGTCAAATTTAACATTGCCAGAGAGAATCTTGCCTCTAACCCAAACACACACACACCCCCACCACGGTATTATTCTACTAGTTTTCCTGTCTTATTAAATGACATCAATATAACACCCAGTCACTTAGACTCCAAAACCAGTACAGTCACCCCTGATTTCTCAAAGAATAATCTGGAATCTAAGGTCTATATCCTAGCAAATAACTTCTCCATTTTGTTATCACGAAGCTGAATAAGACTTGTGAAATATCTCTCGAGCAGATTCCTACCCTTTGTTTATAAATGTATGTAACAAGAACAAGAGATGATGGGTATAGTATTCTACCAACTAAGTTGTAAGAACTACTTTGAATCATTGTTTTAGAGTATCCTTGGGAAATTTTAGAATCTATCATTTTTAAATTTCACAGAGAATTTTCAACAATGAAATGGAAAAAGATGAAAGACACACACCACAATAGGCAAAAAATATTTACGAGATGGAGATATTGACAGTTTTGTTATATAAGTCAAAAATCCAAAATACAGAAAAACCAAAAGCTAACACGTCATACAAAAGCAAAACAGGTCTCTGGTTCTGTTCTCTGATTGCTTCCATCTACCACAAACCTAGACTAAATCTTCCTAAAACTAACTTCATGTCATCCCTTTAAAAAAATCTAAAATAGTTCCTCAATATCACATAAGTAAAGTTTAGGTTCCCTGGTCTGGCATTCAAGATCTCTTTCCAGCTTCATTCATGCACTGACATTCACTAAATATTTTTGAAGACTTATACTCTGCTTCTTTTGTATAAATCTACCTTATCTTTATGCTGCTGCTCATGCTGTTCCCTCTGCTCAGTATGCTCTTCCAACATCTCTGCATCCTTCAAAACCAGCCACTGCTGACTCCAGGCTCACCCTGCATCCACACTGCTGCCTGGCTAGCCAAAACAGGCATCAGATTGTATCGCTCTCCTCTTTAAGAACCATTGGGCCTACAGAATAAAATTCAAGCATCCCTCCCCAAATTAAGCTTTCAAAACTAATCCCCAACCCCAATCTCCCGGCCTCACAAATAACTCCCTGCCACCATACTGCACCCCTTATGACTCTCCACATCAACTGTGTATTTTTTACCTGGCTATGCCCTTTGCCTAAAATATCCTTGTTGCTTTGTCTGCCTGATGAACTCTCCTTGCCCTACAAGGCCCAGCCTCAGGATGACTCCTGCACTTTCTCTGTTTACACCACTCCCTTCCCACCACCCCTTATCATACCACCTCGGCTAGGTTGAAGCTGCTCCTTCTTCTCTGGAGCCACAGTCTTGCAGACATAGCTCGTCTGTAGCGCCTTCTCATACTTTCTTATAGCTATGTACTCTGCGACTCTTTCCTGATAAACAGGAAGCCTTTTGAAGGCAGAGTTCATGTCTTTCAATTTTTTAATAAGTAATCATGAAATATTTAAAACACTCAGAAAGAGATACAGAATAATACAACAAAGATCAACCAATAAGAAAATAAAGCGTTACCAGAACAGTTGAAGTGTGCAGGGTAACCCTTCCCGATGCTGTGCTAGTGTGACTGTTGGGGGTAGTCCCAGGGAAGACATGGGGATCGGAGGGCAGGACACCAATGCCACATGCATGGGAATGCACAACAAAAAGCAGTGTTTGCCTTTTCATGCAGTGGATACATGCAAGAGCTGAGCTCAAAGAATACTACAACTTACACAACACCAATGGTAAGTAACCATCTCCTTGGCTTCCCCAGCCACACCCACTAACCTTAAGGCAGTAAACAGGCTAGTGCCTGAGTACCTTATACATCCATCCATCCACTCACCCATCCATTCATCCGTCCATTCATCCATCCAAAAATTAGCAGTGTGCAGTCTCCTTTGGAGCATCAGGGGATGTACCTTACCTCCGAGATGGAAGTGGAGAGGAAGGAACTCAGTAGGGAGAAAGAAACCAAGGCTGACAGTTTCCCCTAGGTTTGGTAAGTTGCATTTGAAGGGCCCTTTTATAAAGGGAAGTCTGGATGGATCCTTTTGTACTGCCACAGGAAGTAAAAACAGACCCCAAAGCAAGCTCGGTAATGAGTGGAAACTGACAGAGTTGTGAGAAGGGGGTCTGGAATGTACGATCTGCAAAGACACACACAGCTTTCCTCTACCAACTTTATTAAGAATCAGGACAAGAGGGGGGAAGATATTATGACTATTATCATGATAATCGCCTTTGCGGATGACACTCAATTGGGAGGTGTTCCTGAGAGCAGTCTAAGAGTGGCACACAATACCAAGCTACGTGTGGCTCTTAGCAATAGATGTCAAAAATAACACAATGAGGCACCGGCTGGAAAAATGCAGATGATCTATCTGGGGATGAATAAACTTAAAGACAGAATTTAATGCGAAGGGGATTCCTGGATGGCAGTAATGGAGAAAACAGCAAAACAGTGAGTTCATAGTTAAGAGCAATCAGGAGCTAAGGCAAGCACTGCAGCACCGCAATTCTCCGAGCTAGTAAAACGTTCAGCTGCGCACGCAGGGCCATCCCAAACCACGGCTGACGGAGTCTGTCTCTGCGTGTCAGCAATGAGACCAGACGTGAAACACTGCAGGCAATTAGGGGTAATGTGATGCCTCGATGGGAATTTAGAAAAGAAAAGAAAAACAAATCAAAGGGAGTGAAATATGAGCAAAGGCACTGGCGATAAAATGAACATAATTTGACTAAATAACAACCTAGGGGACTATGATAAGCATCTATCTACTGAGCATAAAAACCCAAAATGGGGCCTAGAGGTCTACTGGCCTGGGTGTTGTTCAGAGAAATATCTACAGTTGCATCCTTTAGAGAACACAATAGAAAGGCAGCATTTTGCATCCGTTTAATTGAAGCACGGGACCTCTGTCATGGGGAATAAACAGACCTGGGTTCCCAGGAACTATGTATGTCTCAAAACCATTCCTCAAAATATGTGGACAGGGGACCTCTGGGAAACCCAAGAGCTACTACAAGAAGGTCCCTGAATCCACAGGCACAGAGTCACTCATTCGTGCATTCAACAAATGTTCACTGAGCAAGTACTGTGTGCCCATCCCGCACTTGTCACTGAGTGCCATGGGTTGAATAAATAACACATCAATATGCAGTCAGACACTAGATTAGAGAGCCGTGCATAGAAAAGTCACGGGATAATAGAAAAGTATTGAAAGGTTTTAAGGAACAGTCTCTTAATCCATTCTAGTTTTTAAAAATACACATGTACACTCTCAATCGATGGATAAGATTGTGCATCAGCTGTCAAAATGTCTGTTTTTGTACCTGCAAAGGTTGCAAGCTGATGCCGAACCATGTACATGGTTACGTGTGTATAGGTGTATGTGTAAATGTGTATATATTTATGCATGTATACATTTACATATTTTAAAAATAATTTTCTTAATATGAATGTGTATTTTGTAGCCCCAGTTTTCTCACATAGAAAAATAGGAAGTTAGGGGACCTGAGAGAAAGAGGAAGCATGAGGTCTCTGGCTTGCAGCTGCCACAACCTCAAGTCCAAACGCCCCCATGTGACTTTGGACGCTTCCTCTACCCAGCCTCCCCTGTGCCAGAGACACGTGTTACTACGTCCATCCAGTCACTGCCCCGGTGCTTTCCAGCGACTGGCTTTGAGGCAGGACTCATCTGGGCTGATGAGAAAAAGTGACAGGCCAATCGGGTTCCTCTCTTGGGGGGTTTGGAACTGGGATTCCCAAACCCTTGACTAGGACATCTACTCACTGTCCTGGTCTTTGGGCTGGAACCCAGGTCAAACTATCTGAGGAAATAAAAACACATGCAAATGTATCAGCTCATGTGATCTCAAAGCCCAGGCTTTCTTTCCTTCAGATGTGTCCGGGGGGCTGGGGGCCACAGAATTACAAAACCCACATCAACCCAGCCACAAATGTTTCCATTCAAAAATACTTCTAGAGCTTGATCTGCGATTTTACTGTTCACAATCTTTCCCCTCCAGGTGTGTCGTACGTAGCCCCAAATATGGTATCAATCCCAAATCATTTTTCATTTTAATGGCAAAGGGGAGTGAAGCAGCCAAGAGAATTCTGTGCTGAAACCAAGTTCTGCACTCTGGGTGGAGAGAGGTTCGCACGTTTCATATCTCAGCAGTCACAGACCACCGCTGCTAAGCAGATGCCTGTCACCCGAGGATCATGGCACACACCTGCATCCCGGGCTTTTCACTGTTTTATGGCACATCCTGAGGCGCCAGCTGTTGCACTGTCCCCTGGGCCCGGGATCTTGTTTGCAATAAGACAGAGGCATCTTCGTAAACAAGCAAATGTTTCTGAGATCTGACTGTGCGCTCTCACAAGGATACTTTGTTTTTCAGACTTACTTCTAATCAACCTCGGCTTTATGAATCTGCATTGGGAAGCAGGCTTTCGCACATATGCTCTGTTCAGTTGAAGGAAGATGAAAACTTGACATAGAGGGGAAAAAGTGAGGAGAGATCAATAAGAGTTTCTGAAGATGACACAAATAGATATAAGAAAAGGTTCGCTTGGGGTCCTTTCTGCCTGTAGCTCTGAGCACCCAGGGAAATTTGGTAGATGTCTCAGCACCCCCATTTCCCTTCCCTCCCAACAACAACAACAAAAAAAAAACCAGGAGTTTAAACTAAATGATGATAATTATTTATAACTAGTAATAATTATGGTTTGTAACTTGTACTGAATGTTTACTATATGGATACTTTAGACACAATTTTGTTTCATCTTCAAAATAACCCTTACAAACGAGATGCTTTTTATCATTCCCATTCTACATACAAGGAAACCGGAATTCAGAGCGTTGCAGTGTGGAATGAGGAACTTATCCACAATTACACGGCTACTGAGTCATGCTTTGAATCCAGGCAACCTGTCTCTTGGTTCAAGTTGCTTAACCACTCATCCATTCTGCCTGATTAATCTCGAAGGTCCCTTTCTCCTCCAAGATTCTATGTCATTTCCCAACATTTCTCCCTTTTGCCAACCAAGGTCCTGGGTCTGAGACTCTGGCCTGTTTAAGTTGGATATAACGGCACATATAAATTTGAACGAAAGAAAAGGCAGCCGAAGAAAGAAGATAAAAAGAGTAGGAAAATTCCAGAGCTCGAACTCCCTAATGGTCTTAGAAATTCTATCATCTATCCTACTAATCCAGTTTTAATTATATCAATAAGTAGATGGGAACGGGGCTATTTTTCAAGACAGTGCATAATGTGTGAGTAATTCTTCATACGATTTCTTCCTTTTAAAAAATCCTACAAGAACTTCTACAACTTATTAGCATGAAACAAATCAAACCATTCAATTTTTTTTTTTTTTTTAAATAATGCAGCATCCCTATAACAAGATCTAGAGGGATGGCCTGTGACATTTAAGAATCCTACAGGCACATCCTGGGAATTGTCCCAAGAGCTTCCAGTCGGCCCAAGCCCCTGACTTCAGCCAAAGGCGAGGGACTGAGCCTCCCACGAAGAGAAGCGGGAACTGGGGCTCAGCTGCTGATCAAAATGAGACACAGCACCCCCCACTCATGATGCCGGCACGAGATTAATCCAGAAATCGGAAGCAGTTTTAATTTTTAAAAAGTAAAGAATGAAAAAAACCTACTTGTAGCAGACAAGCTGCCTCCTCGTGAAATCACGGCGGAGCCCGTCACCGGGGAGGCTCTCGCCTCTCCCACGGCCGGGTGACAATGGCTGGGGCTCCTGTCGGGTCCCGATAGCACATGCCAAGATGAACTTCTGACCACTTTCCACCGCTCAGAGAGGCTTGCTGGCAACTAAAATTAGATTGGCTTCTATTCCGAGCCCAGGGCTCCTTCATAGCTCGCTTTCTTTTGTAAGAGTCTGTGATGGTGGTGTGTTTGATTTAAAGAAAATCAATGAAGAGTTACATGAGAAGGAAGAAAACAGAAGACCAGGTATTCCCAGGTTAAGATAAAAGTCCAAATAAAGGGCACTGCACATGCTCTCACCCTCTCTTTCTCTTTCCCTCAAAGCAAAGAGAATAAGGAAGCTTTGAGGGTACAGTGGAAACCGTTTTGTTGGAGGGGTCGCATTTTCTTCATCTTTCAAGGATAATCTGATAGGCCTAATCCGGTCAAAATTGCAGCTACTCTCAATGGAATGACTGACATGGGACAGAACAGATGGGGAAAAAAAGATGTGATCGCAAAAGGTGGCTTTTGGTCCTTGCGGGAACTGAGATCATTCACGCCACATGAACTCGCTTCCCTCTTCTTCCCTTTCTGGGCAATGACGCAGGGTGTCCAAGACAAGAAACATGCACAAGCACCTTCATGCTTTCTTTGCCAGGGAGGGAAACCAAGCTGACCTTGGCCTCTGCTCAGGTGCGGCCCCTCGACTGCACGATCGGGTTAGCCGAATTGGTAAGGTTCGTGCAGACAGGATGACATTTCACTCTACGCTTGGGCCCCCAAAAGCCTGAGCCTTCCCGGCAGCCACCCACCCCCTCTCCTCCAACATCAGGAACCCACTTCTCTCCCAGAGCATTTTCACGAGTCTCCTCCAACTCCTATTGTGTGTGTTATTTATGATCTCGGTGCCTTTTCTTTTCAGGGTATTGGTCTGTTAATAGTGCCTTCTATGTTATTTATGACGCAAGGAATAACTTAAACCACATTAGGAACCTCAACATTATAGGGACTTGAGAGAGCTACATTTTTCTAGTTATGGTTAAACTACTGCAGTGATAAATCCAACTGTAAGAGCGCAAGAGGGACTGCATGGGACAGGTGTTACCCATTAGTCACCGTAAGGCCAGGCAGGCACACACACCGGCTTGCAGATGCTCCGGTGTCTCTTCCCAAGAACAGCTGTGGGAATCTGAAAGGGCCAGGGGCAGGGGGTCTCTGAAAGCCAGTAATGAGAAAAGATGGGTATGGCTGGGACGGAAGGGGAGGGAAGGGTGGTCTGCAATGTGCACGGGACAGAGAAACAAAGTGCAGAAGTCTCCTTCACACCCTCATGTCACATGGATTGCACAGGGTCCCCGTGTGTCGTGGACAAGCTTCCACTGTGGATCAGAAGGCAGTCCTTATGCCTAAGTGCCACCTACCATCAGGGACACTCACCTACGCAGGTGCCATAGGGAACCAGGCCAGAATAAAGGCACTTAGATACCAGCTGTGGACGTCAGGACTGCGACAATTTACTCTTTTCCTACCATTCAGGTTTTTTTGTCCATGAAAATCAGACAACTATTTCTCCTTCTCTCTCTCCATGAGGACAGTAGGGATTTTTTTAAAAAAAATTCAATATATATTTATTGAGCACCCATCAAGGCTGAGCATGGTATTCAGCACTAGGATAAAATATGAGAAAGACACCAACAAGGTAGTCATCGGTTAGTGGTGGAAACAGACCCCTAAAGAGATCGTTGCAATATGGCACGGGGACTTTCATGATGGAACTACGTAAATGGTATCACTATTAGGGAACTGGGCTGGAGGGACCCTGCAGGATGCACTGGCATGAAGGGACTGAACTCAGACCACAGTCCTTGCTCTGGTCTCCAGGTGGCTTCACCAACTGCCATAGGCTCCCCTGTGTCCAAGAAGCACGGGGACACCTTGATGCCATTTAGGATTTGTGACTCACTGGGACAGAAATCAGGCTTACATTTATCTTTATACTCCATAAAACTTTGTTTAAGCAACTTCAGAACACAGAAATTATTATTTCAATAAAAATGCTTAAAACTCCTTAAGTTTTAAACGTCTCAGGTACAAACAATACACGTGTTTAGAGAACACACACTCTCATTGTAGACATTGGGAAGATACTGCCCCTCGTTCTGAGAGTGGTGTCCTCCTCAAAATCCTCAGCAATTCTCTTGAATGCCTCCAACAATGGGGCGCTCAGTGCTTCCCAAAGGGGCTCATTCCACATTTGCACAGCCCTGGTGGTTAAAATGTTCACCATGTTGAGATTTCTAACTGTGAAAGCTCAAATATTCCTAGGAACTCATTTGTTCATTCAACTAATACTTGTTACACACCCACTCTATGCAGGCACTGTGCTAAGTGCTAAGAATTCAGTAATAAATAATAATGATACAAAGCAACTCCAACCACAGTTTCTCAGTGCTAACATTTTTTTCCAGCCTAGCTCCGATCCAGTCTTCTTGGAAGAGAATACAACTAAAATTCTTTTGGAAGACGTGCAACCCAGGCTTTTGTCATTTAGTCATTCTCTACTCAGCTAATAACGGGGTGGCTCATGTTTATAGCAACAAGCAAGATGAACAGGGGCACTGCCCTTGGGGTCATAGAGCCCAGTGGGTGGGGACAGCCCAACCCCAAATTCAAATATTTTAACTGCAGCTTTTTTAAGAGCTAAGGGAAGGGTAAGCGATCTCCTACTGGCCTACAGGTAGGTATATCCGAAAGGGGCACAGGGCTGTGCTATGACAGGACTGTGCTATGCAGGGCTGCTTCCTTCTTGCCAGCCATGACTCCCACAAGGAGTCCTCTGCTCATTATTCTCCTTTGCTTGTTCACGGCACTGCTTCCAATCTGAAGTTATTCCTGCATTTCCTCACTTCTGCATCTTCTCCCCTGCACCCTGAGTTCTATAAGAATGCAGACCATATCTATTTTGTACACCATCAAATCTTCATCTCTTGGTTTTACACAGTATGCTTTAAGGCAGACACTATTACCCCCATTTTACAGAAGAGAAAATTGAGGTGCAGCCACAGATGTGGGTGGTACAGCTGCATCAAAAGCTAATCCAGGTCTGCCTGATAGTTAACACTTACTGTCAACCACTGTGTTTTCCCTGACATCGTAGGCCATTTATACTTTCTAAGCTGGTACAATTGTTACAACAGCAGTCAGGCTGATTTAACCAGGATATCAAAATGAACAGTGGCTCAAACAAGACAGAAGTCTATTACTCACTCATGTGACCATCGAGGGTGGGTATAGTGGCTCCACATTTTTATTGGCAACCATGCTCCTTCTCCCTAGATGCTTTGCCATCCTTAATACACAGCTTCCATCACATGAGTCAAAACGGCTGGTCCCTCTTCTACCCATGCCTTCACATTGAGCCAATAGGAAGGGGGAAAAAAAGCAAAGAAGAGGGCCGGTCCCTTTCTTTTAAGGACATGACCTGGAAGTTATGCACATCACTTCTACCCACAGCTCATTGGCCGATCCTCAGTCACATGACCATACCTAGCTGCAAGGGAAGCTGAGAAATGTCTATTGGGAAGTCATGTGCCCAGCTAAAAATTCTTATTAATAGGAAGGGAAGGGCTATCTCTAAAACTTGGCTTTAGGAAGGAGAGCGAAGGAGAGGGAAGGAGAGGGAAAAACTAAAGAGGTTAAAAAAGAGGAGGCAGAAAGATAAACTAGTTTAGGCAAGCTAAACCCCTTCTGTTCTAAGACTCTCTACATACTTCAGTCTTCTAAATTCCTTCTGCTGAGGTGTGATTTCTGAAATGGGATTCTTGACTTTCATGAACCTTAAACTAGAGGATATTATACTTTCCTGTATTATGAGCCCAATTCTCTAGGTTAGGTCCTTCAAGTTTTGTGAATGAGGGAAAAACACCAAAGCGAAGAAGATTCTACTTTCTAAATGAAGAATAAATGTGAGGGCTTTTATTACCAAGAAGGTAACAAATATTTGGGATTATCTCAGTCTGATAGGGAAAAAAAGTGCAAAGTGGGATTCCTTCCCCTAGTCTTCTCCCCTCAAATTAAAATATTAAAATTAATATTTTAATATTTGTATTAAAATAATATGTCCCTTAATCTCTTTACCTTGCCTCAAATTCTCACACATTAAGTCTTTAAAACTTAAGATTTTTACAAAAAGAAACTAAGAATCTTCAATGTGCAGGACACTATGTTTTAAAATGTAATTTCTTAATTACAAAGAAAAGTACTCTCTTTGAAGTGGACTTATCATATACTAAAGGCCTTGGAGAAGGCTGATATCAAACCTTAAAAAACCTTTAAAAGTGGCTGGGTGCGGTGGCTCACGCCTGTAATCCTAGCACTCTGGGAGGCCGAGGTGGGCAGATCGCTCAAGGTCAGAACTTTGAAACCAGCCTGAGCAAGAGCAAGACACCGTCTCTACTAAAGAAAATATATATATATATATAAAAGAAATTAATTGGCCAACTAAAAATATATGTAGAAAAAATTAGCCGGGCATGGTGGCTCATGCCTGTAGTCCCAGCTACTCGGGAGGCTGAGGCAGAAGGATTGCTTGAGCCCAGGAGTTTGAGGTTGCTGTGAGCTAGGCTGACACCACGGCACCCACTCTAGCCTGGGCAACAGAGTGAGACTCTGTCTCAAAAAAAAAAAAACTTTAAAAGTATGGGGAATTCACAAAATGAAAGCAAGTCGAAAAAAAAAAAAAACAGTGTAACTCATGGGCTTGAGAAGATGTGTAATTATTAATAAACTCTAATTAATCCCTTCTTACTGCTTCGTTACTATCCACATGAACCCATTTATGTGAACTCACAAATAACTCTGCCAAGCAGGAAGGAAATGCAACCTATTCTGAAAGACATGTCTTTTCCTGTACCTTTGACCACACTTAGTTGCTTAAAATAATAGGGCAGTGTTAAAGGTGACATGATCTGGGACCCTGGGCAGCCCAGAGCACTGAGGAAGCATGGAAGATACACCCTTAGGTGACTCTCAATGAGCCACACTCTCATATAATCTCCTCCCTGTGAGTGGGTGTGGAACCTGTCACTCAATCCTTATGAACAGAACATGGCAATGCAACCGTGAAGGGATTTTGTAGATATAATTAAAATCTCTCAGCACTCAACTTTAAGTTAATCAAAAGAGAGATTGTTGTGGGTGGGCCTGACCTAATCAGGGGAGTCCTTTAAAAGCAGGCCTTGAGGTCAGAGACTGAGCAGCAAAGATTCCCTCTCTCCCTTGCTGGCTTTGAAGAAGCAAGCTGCCATGAATCCTACAGCCAAAAGGAAATGAATTCTGCAAATAACCCGGGGGAGCTTGGAAGTGAATCCCTCCCTAGTTGATTCTCCCAATGAGAATGCAGCCCAACCACACCTTGATCTCAGCCCCGGTGAGACCCTGCGCAGAAAACCCAACTCAGCTGGGCCCAGACTCCTGACCTCCAGAAACTGTTAGATAATAAATGGGTGTTGTTTTAAGGCACTACACTGGTGGTAACTTGGGACATGGCGACAGAAAACTAATACACAAGTGGTGCCCGTGTGTCAGGGGACACAGAGAGAGGTGCAGAGCTGTTTGGAAGCAAATTTCCAATCCCTGCTCACCCCCAAAGCTTCTGCTCTTTGACACTGCTCGCTGCCATCCTGCCTGCAACCTCAAATCAGGTTTCTGCCTGTGATCCAATCTCTGGCTCCCTATGAGAAATTCTTTTTTATATAAAATTAATATATAAATAAATTTGCTCTCGGAGCGATGCGGTGTGGAACAGAACCTGCCAGGCTCTCTAACGTCCATCACAAAGAAAGATTGCAGAGGGGAGGGGGAAGGCAGAGCTTTATCCTCCACGGGGAAGCATAGAATTCATAGTGATCTTATTGCAGATGTAAAATTAGGTCAGGGGCTCTGTAAACTGATTAAAGCTAATGCTTCACGCTTCCAAGGAAAACAGCCGATACAAAAGGGAACGGTCTCTGCCTCAGGATGAGAAGGAAGGAGGGCCCTCTATGTGCCTAGGCAGTCTGGCCATGTAGGATGCTTGGCCAAACCGAAGCCATAGGAGAGAGCAGCTGGGAAAATTTCTAAAAGCAAATTTTTACAGTAGACAGTCTATGGAGTACTGCCACATACACACCAAGCAGTGACTCGAGGGTCCCAAAGTTCAAGAACTCTGAACCACCCTGCTTCTCTCCAGATTCCTCTCTGTCTGCAGCTCTGAGCCCACCGGCACCTGTGTGTCTTAGATTTCACAGGCAGCTGGATTCTAAATATTCTGTTTTGTGTCCCCCTGGAAGTCCACGCTTTGGCAATTCAGGATAATCTCAATGTTTGGATCAGGAAGCACAACCTGCGTGGTTTGATCCCAACACTCTTCTTCAAGCCCCCTTTTTCTCCAGGGTGTTACCCCAACTTCCCTTATTTCTTCCTCTTGCATCTTCCCTGAAATTTCTTCCTCTCCTTCCCTTCTTAAAGTTGCAGAAAAGCCACCTTCATTTCCTTAAATACTGAATTTTCCCTCCTGCTCCTAGGACATCGCTTTAAAACAAAACAAAACCAAACCTCATTCATACTCTTTGATTCATCTTTTAGGCTCCCCAAGCAACCCAAGTCACGATCTAAAGGTTAAGAAGACAGATTCTCTATAGAAAAAGAGTAGTGGCCACTTCTGCGATGCTAACGTGTCAGGCCTGAATAGCAAACACTCTGAGTTACTAAAACGTCTCTACCTTTTTAAGTGTGTATATGTAGGGAAATATCAGCTCGGTCAAGGTCACATAATTCTGATCCTAAATACTGATCGAACTACCCATGGGAAGATTTACCTGATTTCCCTACTTGACTTATACAAAATAGGACGGAAAGAATTGTGAGGCTGGGTAGAGCTGAGGGTCACCTGTTGATGGCTCCAGGGCCACATGCCTCCATTTAGACTTTCAATCAAACATCAGGGAAGAGCACCTGGGACTTGAATCAGTTACATTTTCATTTCACTAGTGATCAGAGCCATTCAGTTCATTTTTGGTTCCAGGCCAGTGACCAGTCCAAACTAACTTGGGAAAACACGGCCCAAATTATTTGCTCCGCCCAGAAAATAGTAGGTCTCGTTTGAGTTCCATGAAAAATAATGGGTCTAGTTTTGGTACAACTCACCATGAAAGTAGTTCAATGCCAACTAAAGGGACTCTGTTTTCCTGGGTAAAGGACGAATGCTGGTTCGTCCAAAGCCTGGTTCATGTGTTTTGACCCCAACCCTTCATGATGGCAACGGCTCTGGCCAGCAGGCTCACGTAACATTGGCTGCTGTGACGGAACCCCATGGATGGCTCTTAGAATAAAACCTGAGGCTTACTCTCAGCTCATTTCAATATGGTTTAAGCTTTCAGAAATTGGGGGCAGGGGGAATAAAAATTAAAATTCCTGACCTACCTAGACCCTAGAGCAGGAAGTTTTTCATGCCGATGCACCATATTTTTTTTGAAAAAAAAATAATAAAGCTCTTCCAATGCCACCCTGTTAAGAAAATCTTTTATGGAAAAAGGATCCCCTTTTCAATGTCACTTTAGTCCCCTTCAGTGACAACATGAATAAAATCCAGTTTTATAAAGTTAGCTAAAATAAAACCATGCAGCAGCAACTTTTCCTCAGTTAATGAAACACCTACCTGTCCTCAAAAACATGTTTGCTCATTATATCACAATTTGAAGAGACATTTTTTTTTTTCTTTGAGACAGAGTCTCGCTCTGTTGCCCGGGCTAGAGTGCCATGGTGTCAGCCTAGTTCAGAGCAACCTCAAACTCCTGGGCTCAAATGATCCTCCTGCCTCAGCCTCCCGAGTAGGTAGGACTACAGGCATGCGCCACCATGCCTGGCTAATTTTTTCTATATATATTTTTAGTTGGCCAATTAATTTCTTTCTATTTTTAGTAGAGACGCGGTCTCACTCTTGCTCAGGCTGGTCTCCAACTCCTGAGCTCAAACGATCTGCCCGCCTCGGCCTCCCAGAGTGCTAGCATTAAAGGCGTGAGCCACCGCGCCCAGCCTGAAGAGACTTTTAACTTAAAGTTTCTTTGTCCTTCTGCTCAAATAAATGGCTCAGCCATCATACCAGGGTGACTGCCTATGCCTCTATCATGGGCCTTCCAGGACTTGCTCAATCTTTTTGGGTATCATCAAACTCTCCTCCTCCATCCCTTAACATCTAGACCACACTCCTGCTTCGTGTCACCAATGGATCCTACCCCAGCAAGTACCACTGGGAATAAAGTAGGAACGTAGAGGCTGACGAAATCCAAGAAGCTGGAGAGACAAGCAGGAGCTTTGGAGATATGTGTTTGGTTGGGAAGGGGAGGGAAGATGGAGTTAGCTCGGGTCGCATAAAAGGGTGTACGGAAACATCATGGTCAGTCACGCTGTCCAAAGCATGGATGGGTCAAGAGAGGACTGCAGACCAGAAGTGATATGGATTCCCAGGGGCTGCCCCTACTTGTCACGCCCAGGTTAGCTGGCACCAAAGGGAGCTCTTGGGAAATAGTCTGATATGAGAGAATTGACCTAATTCCAAGCCATTCATAATCATCAGCTCAGAGGAGGTTCATGATGTTAAGTATATCACTCTTCTTGCCAATAATAATAATAATGCTTTGTCAAGAATCGATAATACATTCATGCTCAGCAGAGGGATCTTTTTAAAAGATAAAATTATCTGGACATCAAGAAAAATAATGAGGACGGACAGAAGGTACCAGAAGCATTGTGTTGTAGAGGATGGAGTACCAGATGAGAATCATACAATTTGGAGCATATTCCTACTTTTTAATTTTTTTATTTTTTGAGCTAAGAAAGAATAAACACTTAAGGAGAACTCTTACACCAACTTTCCCAAAATGGAAAATCAGAGACATAATAGATGGTGAGGTAGGTTTGTTTCTTTAGAGTGTTTCCCAGGGCAATTAAGAAAAATACATGATTCGGGCTGGGCACAGTGGCTCACGCCTGTAATCCTAGCACTCTGGGAGACCAAGGCAGGTGGATCGTTCAAGGTCAGGAGTTTGAGACCAGCCTGAGCAAGAGTGAGACCTCGTCTCTACTAAAAAACAGAAAGAAATTAATTGGCCAACTAAAAATATATAGAAAAATTAGCCGGGCATGGTGGCGCATGCCTGTAGTCCCAGCTACTCGGGAGGCTGAGGCAGGAGGATCACTTGAGCCCAGGAGTTTGAGGTTGCTGTGAGCTAGG